>JAYJMB010026694.1:0-38451 GCA_036873735.1 Pouteria campechiana
TAAGGTAAACAGGTAGTTGTTTTAAGTCATTTTAAAGTTCAATTTGATTGCTTTAAATAATTACAATTTGGGCAACTATAATCTGAGATTTTTGTATATGAGTTATATATTTTAAACATGCATTATCTATCCCATGTAACCATAATTAATGTATTGTATTAGCATGAATTAAATTGTATTGAAAATAATGGAATTCGGATGAACAGTGCATTGGCAGAACACCTTACCAAGTACCCCTCTTGAGGTTGATTAAAACCCAATGTAGTGATGTTATTTTGCACAAATAAAACTATTATATTAAAATAGATATAACTGAATACTATCATATCAAATATCATAAACAAATTCCACTGTTTGCCCCCTCATAAAATACAAACTTTAAATACCCTGAAAATGAGATGCTGATAGCATCGCATCCTTTTGAAATTTTACTTTTTTTTTTAATCTTCTCATTTTGAATTAATTTAAATTGAAATGTTTACAGAAATGTAAATCACCAAGGAGGCAATTTATAGAGCAGAGACCCCAAACTATGGTAGTTGTACAGGCTACCATATTGCATGAGGCATAGGCAATGGATCATGTGGTTACAGGTAACCTCCTTGTCTGCAACTATATGGCATATGTCTTATTTGATCCTGGTGTTTCCCAGTCTTTTGTATCCATTGCATTTATTCATAAAGCTGGCTTGTCTACACATCCCATGCATCAATTGGTAGAGGTCTCCACACTACTTAAGTTAGTTAGTATGACCTCAGAAAATGTTATGAAAATCCTATAGTAATTGAAAGTAGATGTTTCTATGCAAATTTGATAGTATTAAACACGGAAGGATTAGATATTATATTAGGGATGGATTGGCTAGCCAAGCATGAAGCCAAGATAGATTGTAAGACCAAACAGGTGATCTTGAAGACTCCTGATGAGAAAGATATCACTTTTCAGAGTTCATCTACAAGAGAAGCTCCTAAGCTGATTTCTGCTATGAGAGCTCTCAGTTTAATGTGAAAGGGGCATGAAGCTTATTTGATTTCCACCATAGATGTGCACTATGAGCATAGATCAGTGGAGGATATCTCAGTTGTGAGGAACTTTCCAGATGTGTTTCTAGGAGAACTATCTAGATTACCTCTTGAGTGGGAAGTCGAGTTCAATATTGACCTTCAGCCTAGGGTAGAGCCCATATCCAGAGCACCGTATAGAATGGCACCAATGGAACTAGCAAAATTGAAGGTGCAGTTGCAAGAGTTGATGGATAAGGGATTTATCTATTTTAGTGTGTCACCTTGGGGTGCTCTCATCCTGTTTGTGAAGAAGAAGAATGGTAGTCTGCGTCTATGCATTGGCTACCGAGAGCTCAATAAGGTGACGATTAAGAATAAGTATCCATTGCCCGTATAGATGATTTGGTTGATTAGTTGCAAGGGGTTACTATGTTCTCAAAGATTGATCTTCAGTTGGGCTATCATCAGATGAAGGTTAAGATGACAGATGTGATGAAGACTGCATTCAGAACCCGGTATGGGCACTATGAATTCTTAGTAATGCCATTCAGATTGGCCAATGCTCCAGTAGTCTTCATAGATCTCATGAACAGGGTGTTCAGGCCATATTTAGATCACTTTGTGATCGTATTTATTAATGACATCCTGATTTATTCCAAAAGTATAGAGGAGCATGAAACTCAACTGAGATTGATTTTGCAGCGACTAAGAGAAAAAAAGTTGTACGCCAAGTTAAAGAAATGCGACTTTTGGATAAATAGTGTAGTATTTTTGGGACATATTATAACATAAGTTAGTATTTCTATAGATCCACATAAGTTTGAAGCTGTGGTAAACTGGCCCCGACCTACTACTATAACAGAAGTTCGCAATTTTCTGGGATTGGCGAGTTATTATAGCTGATTTGTTGAGAGATTTTCTACTATAGCCATACCTCTTACACAGTTGACTCATAAAGGAGTGCAGTTCAAATGGAATGATCAATGTGAGGCAACATTCCAGGAATTAAAGAGGAGGCTAGTAGAAGCTCCAGTTCTGAAAGTTCCTACGGGACGGGCAAGATTTGTAGTATACAGTGATGCATCTAAACATGGATTAGGGTATGTATTGATGCAACATGGAAATGTTATTGCTTATGCATCACGCCAGTTGAAGCCTCATGAGCGTAGCTACTCCACCCATGATCTAAGTTGGCAGCTATCATATTTGCCTTAAAGATATGAAGACATTATCGTTATGGTAAAAAGTGTGACATAAACACAGATTATAAAAGCTTGAAGTATATTTTCACTCAGAAAGAGCTAAATATGAGACAAAGGCGATAGCTTGAGCATCTAGAAGATTATGATTTGAATATCCATTATCATCCTAGCAAAGCAAACGTTGTAGTAGATGCATTGAGCAGGAAATCGGGCAGTAGCATGGCATGTCTGCTCACATGAAGGAATGAGCTATTTGAAGACATGAGGCAAATGGAGTCAAATGGGGCAAATCTTAGAGCCA
Organism: Pouteria campechiana; assembly: GCA_036873735.1. Taxonomy (NCBI): domain Eukaryota; kingdom Viridiplantae; phylum Streptophyta; class Magnoliopsida; order Ericales; family Sapotaceae; genus Pouteria; species Pouteria campechiana. Next base: position 2,508 of record JAYJMB010026694.1, read on the forward strand.
GTATCTTACTTTGGTGGAGTTTGCCTACAATAATAGCTATCACTCAAGCATTAGCATGGCTCCTTTTGATGCATTATATGGGCATAAGTGTCAAACACTCCTATACTAGTCAGAAGTGGGGGAGACTGCTATTGTAGGGCCACAAATGATTGTAGATACAGTTGAAAAAGTAGCCCAGATCAAGGAGAAGATCCGAGTTGCCTAGTCTCGCCAAAAGAGTTATGCAGATACATGTCGGCGAGACCTAAAGTTTCAAGCTGGAGATTGGGTCTTTCTTAAAGTGTCACCTATGAGGGGTGTGGTGCAATTTGGCACCAAGGGCAAGCTAAGCCCCAGATATGTCTAGCCATATGAGATATTGGAACGGATTGGTAAGGTGGCTTATTGCATTGCGTTACCACCTTCAATGAGTGGAATCCAAGATGTGTTTCATGTGTCATCACTACGGATATATGAACTAGATCCTTCTCATGTTTTGACATTAGATGAGGTACAATTGAGTGAAAATCTACAATATATTGAGCAGCCAGTCTGTATCCTAGATAGGAGAGAGAAGCAGCTAAGAAACAAAACCATTTCCCTAGTTAAAGTATAGTAGAGTTGTCACTCAGAAGATAAGGCTACACAGGAGCTTGAGGATATAATGCCGTCTAAGTATCCTCATTTAATTGTCTAAGTTTCGAGGACAAAACTTTTTATAAGGGGGGTGGAATGTAAAGACCTGAAAATTTCAAAAAATGTAAATTTTCAGTAGTGTAAAGTTTTGGTAATTTTTCCAGTGCGACATATGATAAAATTGAGTTTTTGAGGAATTGTATTATCAAAAGATTATAAAAATGGATGAAATATCCATATTAATGTGAGGAAGATGAGGATAAATAAAACTATTATGGTAAAATAGATATACCTTAATAGTATCATATTAAATTTTATGAACAAATTCCACCATTTGCCCCCTCAAATAAATATGAACATTAAATATCCTAAAAATGAGATGCTGATAGCGTCCCATCCTTTTGAAATTTTACTTTTTTTTAATCTTCTCATTTTGAATTAATTTAAACTATAATGTTTACAGAAATTATATTATATTATTTTGAATTGATGTAAAAATTTTCAGGGCCAAAAGAGATTTAAAATTTTGTTAAATAATTTTTCTTTATAGTTTCATATTTTAATTTTAAATTGATCAATTTATATTATTTTGATCTAAAAATCGGATAAAAAATTTATCATATTGTTGGGAATATGTAGAAATATTTTCTGGTCAATTGGATATATATAAACTAGTAAATAAGAATTTGATTTTAAAAATTATGTACATGTATTCTACGCCCCCGGGAGTACCGATAAAATTTAATTTTGGCACTTGATTGGCTCAAAGCCTAGTGTGGCTCATTTATGTATTTTATGATGGCCATGGGGCCAACCTATGTCCTCCATGTGTTGAGGAGTGGCTTGGTTGACCAGTGGGCGGTTGTGTGGGCAGCCGATGCGGTCGAGCGTTGCTATTGGCCTAGATGGCTTGATTGTTATGATTGACCTGAGTAGCTTGTGCAGGCGTGTTTATGGAGAACTGGTACTCTTGTGAGGTGATGAGGGCAGGGTACCATTGTATACAGTAATATGGCTGTGTGGGCCTGGCAGGCTTCTAGCCGAGAGTGCCAAGATGGACCTGACATGTTGAAAAGTGAAAGGGTAGTGTTCTAGTTTGTGTGCCTCTCGGGGGGGAGTGTGTGGATGTTGATGGGGCAGTATACGGGTATAAGAGGTAATCGTGGATTGGCAGATACAAAAGGGTAGTATGACATATTGGTATTTGAGCCGGTATTGACTGATTAACTATGTATACGATATCATTATTTGTATGAAATCATTAATGAGATGTTAACATTAAAATCTTAATGAACCAAGCCATTGACTGACTATGACATCCTGCATATGGCATGACATGTTTTGCCTATTTGCATCATTGTTTACTACTCTATTTGGCATTGTTTATTACATTATTTATAGTCGTGTTTTTTCGCTTACTTCCTCACTGAGTTTTGCCCGAACTCACCCTTTTATTTAAATTTTTAGCTGATAGGTCAGAGGACGGAGCCCAACAGGGTGTTGGGTCTCATGATGGGGCTAAGCCATGACACTAGTAGAGGCTTTACTCCTTTTCATGATGTATATTATTGGATGGATTTTGGATGTATATTAGACATGTATCATTATTTAGTTTTACAGCATGTCATTTTATGGCATGGGTGTATATGATTTGACAACTAGGGTACAGTGTACCTCAATCTTTGTCTGTGGGTGTTGTGGTGATGTGTATTTTGGAGGCGACAGTTCTATAATTTGTGTAGAAAATGGTAGGGCCTAGAGGTGGTCATATTATATTTGCATATTTGAGTGTTTTTGTTATATAATTATTATGGTTTAGCATGTTGTATACAGGATAATGGTGGTAAATCAGGGGTGACTTTGCCAAAATTTCCTCTGAATTTACCACTAGTAACGCTCTAGGGAGGAGGGGTGTTACATTAACCTATAAGAGATATATTCTATATATATGGTTTTAGAAAGGTATAAGAGTTTAAAAGAAGATAAGTTTGGGGTGTTAAAAAGAAGAATACTAAAAATAAGAAGGAAAAGGATAAAAGAAAAGAATTAAGGAATCATTATTGTACTGTCGCAGGCAACCAAATTTAGAACTTTAGTTTAATTAAATTACTTGTACTAGTGTGAGTAAGGGTCAATCCCATGGAGAGTATCTAGTTTAGTTTCAAGCAATATAATTAAGAATGGGGGTTTTGAGTGTAATGAAATCAAAGTTGTAAAAGAAATCTATCAGAGAAAAAAATCTTGGTTCAAGTAAACAACCACCGTGAAAATCTCATAATTGGTCATTAACACAACTATAAATCAATTCACACTTTGAATACGCACAATTGGAATTATTTTTCCTATCTCTCCTTTGATATAGTTAATTAGAAATCAGCATTCTAATTAACCCTAACTACTAAACAACCCCAGACCAGTGCTAAAGGTTTAATCTAATAGCAATGTTAAGATTTATAGAGATTGGTGAATCTAAAAAACACAAGCACTAGCGATTGAATTGAATTTAGTTAAATATTCTTCCTAAGAATTAATTACTATAATAGCAACAAATTATTAAACCCTGGTTGCTTCGCAAATTAGAGGAATCAAACAATTACGGATTTGATATCTAATCTAGCAATAGATTGTAATGAATAATAAACTAGTAGGACTCCTAGCAATTAAACACAACAATCATAATCATGAATAAAGAAGAAAATTCAATAATCAAAGTATAAATTGAATAATTATAACAAATTAGATCTCACAGTACTGATTTTGAGGCTTTTGTCTCCTTAAACCAAGAATAACAGTTTAGCCATGCAGGGCCATTAAATCACAAAGAAAGTAAAATAGACAAAAGAGAAGAAGAAGATTCTTGATAGAAAGCTGCCAAAAAGTCCTCCTCAAACCCTCACAAAAGAACTCCCCAAAACCCTAGGAAATTGCTATTTAAATAGATCCAGAAATACACAAAATTTGCAAAATCTGCAGAATCCAAAAAGTGTTGGTCGGACGATGGCACGGCTAGTGCCACCTCGCTAACTACTATCGCACCAACAAATTATGCCTAGTAGCCCAATCTCTCCGCTACCACCATAGATCTCCATGCAAATTCCATGCTTGTTGCACCACGAGATCTTGAAACTAACCAAAACAGAATTTGGGTCACCATCTAAAGTTGTCTAAATCGATTGATTTCTTTTTGCACTTAACCACTCTAATTGTCTCTTAAATCAAAATATAAGAATAATGAGTATATTTAGGAATTAAATAGGTATAAAAGATTAAGTATTAAGGGAATTAAATATGATATTTTTCATTCTTATCAATCATCTTTTAATTGGGGGGACCACATCTCCATGAACTCAATAGAAAATAAGTTTAGGGGTGTGGTAGTAATACAACCCATAATTGGGGGGGATCACATTCTAATGAACTTGACAAAAAGTAAGATTGGGGGTGTGATAGTAATAAAGACCATAATAATAAAAATAAATTAGCAAAAACCCAAAACAAAAAGTTAAGAAAGTGAACATTCATGTGCAATTTAGTTATTACCTCTTACTTTGTAAATCCTTATTTCTTTTTTTTTGTTAGCCAAACCTAAGGCCCCGTTACAAGCTTAAGAAATACCTATTGATCTAAGTGAATAGAGTTATTCGCATTAGTAGAGAGGGATTATGAAAAGCAAGCTAATGGGGTATTTTGTGAAAATCATTAGAATCACTGGTTTGCACATTGTTGATTGAAAAGCATGGATGTAGTATAAGATTGACATTGCACACACATTCTCACTTCATGAAGGGATTGATGAAACATGAGTTTCATAAGATTATTTGCCAAGTGTCTGGAATGAATTATAAGTTATGTGTACATGGGTAATATTTCTAGCACGTTACTGATTATTTGAGAGAGATTTTCCTAACTAATTCATAAGTTCAGATTGCTATTTTGCTCAAGGATGATCAAAAGCTACATTTAGGGGTATTTGATGTGCTTGAATTTAGTTTTTTTAAAACTAAATTCATATCTTTTGGATTCTTAATTGAAATAATTTATTTTTCAATAATCATATTTGATTAAATATTATACTTAATGGAGTTAGTTTGTGTTTAAGGCATCAAAATATGTCAAAAAGGAGCTAAAATTTGCAAAAGGTGTTACTTTTAGGCTATTTTTAGCACATATTGAGACTGATTTATGAAATGTGGTCAACATAGAAGTTGTGTCCCTTCAAATTACACATCTAAAAAATTAAGAATCAAATGATTTGGAGATCAAATGTGGAAGTTATTGCCAAAACATTATAACTATCTTAGACTTTAGACTCGCTGAATTTGACAAAGGTGTCACTTCTATTCAATGTTTGACAAATATTGAGGCTTATTTGAAAATTATGTTTAACAAAAAAATTGCATAAACAAAAGACATATTTCCAATGCAAAAATATCAAGTGATTCTAATATCATATGAGAAATATATTTTCAAAATAGTATACACTACTTTTGAACATGGTGGACAACAAATTTCTGAGCCATGCTAAGAAAATGTAACCATGGCTCTAGTGCATTTGGAAGTGCAGAATAGTGATATTTTTGGTAATTTACATATTTATGTACAAGAATACTTTAGGAATCCATATGGAGGTGCAATAAACCCTAAATTGGGTTATTTAAAGGGTTTTTAACATGGAAACAAGCAACTTTTAGGCTTGTGGAGAAAGCGACTGCACACACATTGGAGGAAAGATTTTCAAGGGATCAAGAGAGAGAGTTTGGCATATAGTGTGTGCATGAGAAACAAAGGAGCAAGAGAAGGATTACAAGTTCTACAACATGCATAGTTTGAAGATTGTTCTTTTTATTTTCAGCATGAACTAATTTTCGTTTTCTAAAGCAACGATATGGCCATTATTGATATTCCTTGTTAATAGAGATTGTTGGTTTATCAATGGAATAACATCTTGTTTCATTCATTGTGTTAAATGCAATCATCTAATTTATTTAATTGCCTGATCACTGATTATGTGAATTAGGTTGATTATCTTTGAGTGCGCAGTTAAGGTAGATGCCATCAGCTAATCGTGTACTATGCTCCTTTAAATGAATGAGTAGATAGTTAAGGTAGATGCCACCAGCTAATCATGTACTATGCTCCTTTAAATGAATGAGTAGATAGTTAAGGTAGATGCCATATGCTAAACTATTCTACTTGGTTTATTAAAGTTTTTCTGATCTTTATGAGTTTTCAATCTCAATTACTCTACATCCTATAGGTAATTCAAACGGGAGAAAATACTTGATTTAATCCTAAATGCCTAACGATAATAATCATATAGTAAATAAAACAAACCAAGATGCTGAATTGACTCCTACATCTCAATAACATGGGATATCATTGAGTGGTGGAGTTGGATCCCTAGACTTTTGCAACCCAAATTCTATTTTACACTACTTAATATCATTATTTTTTGTTATCTTTCATTGCACTTTTATTTACTTAGTCTTTAATTTATCTTATTGATTTAGGATAGCTTAGTTTTAGTAACTAGATATAAATGAATCAATTTGACCGTTCTTTATGGGATCGACCCTTGCTTTGCAGACCATAGTGCTATAGACTCATGCAATTGTGAGGAATTATAATTTGACCATTACTGACTCTGCACAACCTCTACAATCGAACCCAACTATGTATACATCTTCTTCATGGATACCTCCTAGGTCTGAATTTTTGTTTTAGTTGCTTGGACAAAATTCTATATAATATCCTCGAGTGTAGGCTTCTTTGGTTGAAATGAAATTCCACCTTGCTTCTGATTTTGATTATCGCTCCAAGAAAAATTTGGATGGCTTCTCCAACCAGGATTATATGTATTGGAATATGGATCATCACGGGTTTGCTGGTTGAAAATGTTCATTGCATTAGCTTATCCTGAGAAATCTTAGAACATATCTCAGTAAGAACGGGCTATAGTTGGTTCATCGTGAAGGAGCGCATCATCTTCATCTACTTGGTAAGCTCCAACATTTGCACAGAAAGCTCAGTATTAGAATTCACTTCATACATTCCTCTAGACCTGCCTCTAACACTTTTTTATTGTGAGTTTGCTCTAAGTATCTCATAAAGATCATATGTTTCCTTCCAAGGTCTTCTCTCCATAGCTCCTCCTGCAGCATTATCAACCATGGCTTTGTAAGGTTGTGTTAGTCCATCATAGAAAAATTGAGTTAGCAACTCTAAAGGAATAGGATGGTGAGAACATTGAGTCGGTAGTACTTTAAATCTTTTCCAAGCCTCATGGATTGCTTCACCATCCATTTGAGCAAAAGTTGTAATCTTACTTCTTAATTTTGCAGTTTTATCATGAGAATAGAATTTACCAATGAACTTGTTGTAAACTGCATCCCATGTGGTTCATGAACTAGGAGCCAATGTCATATACCAGGTTTTGCTGCATCCTTTGGGGTGTATGGGAAAGATCTTATGTGTAGTTGATCTTCAATTAGACACTAAAAAGGAAAAGTCTAAATAGTTGAGTAAAAATTATGCATGAAAGTTAATGGATCTTCTATAGTCACACTATGAAAAGAAGAAAGCATATTAAAGTGTATATATTTCAGCTCATAATTCCTAGCATTATAATCTAAAATAATGCATGAAGATGATATCCCAATCGTAGGGCGTGCGAACTCTTTCATCAACGGCTATGTTCGTTGAGCCACCCTGCTCTCCATGTTTTTAGAATTTATTCTTCTTCTTCACTTATAATCTCTAACTCTTCCCCAATTTTGTTAATATGATATTTGGAGAGTAGTAACATTGGATTTAGCAATTGTCTTCCTTGCATTCACAACTCAGCAAAAGAAAGAAAATTAAATAATTAAAAATTCTAAAGATAATAAAACACAATAAAGAAAAAGAAAAATTGAAACTAAATTAGTAAAATCAATTTGAGATCAATTCCTCAATAATGATACCAAAAACTTGATGGTCAAATTATAATTACTCACAAGTACATGAGTGTAAAGCACTATAGTGTGCAAAGTAAGGGTTGATCCCACAAAGAATTGATCAAACTGATTCAATTAGATCTAACTACTAAACTATTCTAAATTAAGATATGAAGTATAAGCAAAGTAAATCAAAGTATCAAGTGAAATAACAAAAAATAATGGCAGTGAGTAATGTAGAAGAGATTCTTAGGTTACAAGAGTTTAGGGGATCTGATTTCACCACTCAGCGATATCCTATGTTGTTTGAATATTGGATTCAATTCATTATCTTAGGTTCATTCCATCTATTATATGATTATTACTGTTAGGCGTGTAGGTTTAAATCAAGTATTTTCACTCATTCTAATTACCTATAGTGTGTAGTTGTAACACCCCAACTCTAGCCAATGTGAAGTATTGTCTACTTTAGGCCCACCAGATCCTACTGGCACGTAGAGCTCATATGGTTTTGCCTATTTAGGCCTACTCTTCTGGCCCAACAGGCATCTCATAATGACTTGCCATAGTTTGTACTCAAACTTCTGATCTCAAGTCATATTGATTTTGAAACCAACTTTGATGCCAATTGGGCAAGTAACTTAGTTGGTATCAGAGTTGGTTTCAAAACCAATATGACTTGAGATTAGAGGTTCGAGTGTGAACTATGGCAAGTTATTATTAGGCACCTTTTGAGCCAAAAGAGTAGGCCTAAGTGGGCAAAACCATGCTGGCTCTGCATGCCAATAGGATCTGGTGGGTTCAAAGTGGACAATACTTCACATTAGCTAGAGTTGGAGGTGTTACAAATGGTATCAAAGCAAGTTAGTCTTCCTAAGGCATGATAATAACTAGAAAACCAAAGAGATAGAAAGGTTGTGACAACTAGAAACAAGAGAGAGAAATCATTGATAGTGGGGGGAGTGCTAGTATAGGGAATGAAATTAGAGACCCTAGGCAGTTCCACTATCAAGTCATGTGAATGAATTGCATAAGTGCTAATTGGTTTATTTTTGTATAATGATATATTATTCATTGGTGCAAAATGGCACCAAGGAAGTGTGTTGATAAGGGAAAAGCCCCTATGGTGGAGGAGGAGCCCATAAGAAGAGTGATTAAGTCATGGACCACAAGCGTGGAAATCAGAGAGGCACAAGAAGAGGCCATTAGGAGGGAAATATCGAGAGAAGCACCAAGAGAGCAGGAGAATACACCTCAAATGGCCGAGGAGGGAGAACATAATTAGGCTCCCAATGAAAGGGAGAATGATCAAGAGAATGTGGAAACTCCAAAGGTTGAAAGAGGGCTAACAATTGCAGAAAGTAGTAGACCGGATGTGCTGGGGTCTAGAGGATGGACTGTTCCATAAGTGGGGGCAACAAAGCTTGGAACCATGATGAACATGATGCTGGAGCTTCTCCATGCACAGTGGAGGTCGACTGGCGAATCCACAGTGTAGGCTGGACCTAGTGAACTAGAATCGGCTAGAAGGCAGAATAGCCCAAGGAAATATGCAATGGGCTTTGGACAGATGATATAGAAGCAGCCTGGACTAGAGCTGAATATAAAATGTTTAACAACATGAAGCCTCCAACCTTCAAGGTAGAGAAGGATTACAAGGTGGTTGATGAGTGGATCATAGGAATGGAAAAGGTTTTTGCCGACATGAGGTGTTTTGAGGGGCACAAAATACCACATGCAGTTTATAAACTGGAAGGAGATGCTAAATGATGGTGGAACATAAAGAAGCATATGGTGCCTAGTGATGGGATAAACATGACATAGGTAGATTTCAGGGAGAGGTTTTTACATCGATATGTAGCAACTAGTGAGAGGGCTAGGAGGGAAACATAGTTTATGTCCTTGTATCAGGGAAAGAGAACAGTTGAAGAGTATGATGAACAATTCAAATCTCTAGTTAGATTTGTGCCATAGGCACAAACAGACTCCTTGGAGACAACCAAAAATTTCTAGAAGGGCCTAAGATTGTCTATTAGGCAGGATGTGGCTCCCTTAATGCTAACGAAATACGAGGACATCTTGGAGAGAGCCAGAGTGGTGGAAAGAGAGGAAGAGGAACATAATAAGATTAGGGATACTAAGCAGGGAATTAAGGACTATGGCCAAGAACGTAGGCAAAAGCTCAAAACCAACCAACAAATAATGGACCTCCAAAGAAGGTGTGCTACAATTGTAAGCAACCTAGCCACCTCATCGTATAATGTACATCTGAGAGGCAGAGGCAAGGAGAGCAGAGGCGTAGACCCACTCCGAGGCAAAATAGAGAGATAGAGCAAGGACCAAGGCGCGTAGCTACTCATTTTTCTTGTGTAGAGTGTAGGCACATCAGGCTGAATTGTCCATACTTATAGCAGGGAGATCAGAGGATGGCATAACAACCCATGCATGGGGGAGCTCAGATGAGAGGCAGATGTAGAGGCTGTCCATATGAGGAAAAGAGACAGAATCAGGCACTAGGGCATTACTATGATGGACAAAGGTAGAACTAAGCACTAGGACAACCATATGATAGGCAGAGGCCTCAGGTGGCGGCAGTTGTTTAGGCAGCCAATGTTCAAGAAGCTCAGGCATAGGAGGAGGTGGTGACAAGTAACCTCTATGTTTATGATCATATGGCTTGTGTATTATTTGATCCTGGTGCATCTCTATCTTTTATTTTTGTTGTATTTATGAATAGAGCTGGATTGTCAAAATATCCCATGGCTCATGATGTAAGAGTGTCTACACCATTAAAAACAATCAATGTAGCATCTGAAATATGCTATGAGATGCCCATAGTGATAAAGAGTAAATAGTTTATGGTAGATTTGATTGTGTTAGACATGGAAGGATTAGATATTATCTTGGGTATGGACTGGTTGTCTAAGTATGAGGCTAAAGTAGACTGCAAGACTAAGCAGGTGATTTTAAATACTCCAAATGAAATTGATATTATTTTTAGAAGTTTGCCTAATGGTGAAGTGCCTAAACTCATCTTGGCAATGGGAGCAATGAATTTAGTGCGGAAGGGATGTGAAACTTATCTAGTGTCTATAGTAGATGCTCATTCTGAGCATCAACTATTAGAGGATATTTCCATACTTTAGGATTTTCTGAATGTGTTTCCAAGGTTACCCTAGGAGAGAGAGGTGGAGTTTAGTATTGATCTCCAACCTAGAGCTAGGTTGGTATCAAGAGCTCCATATTGTATAGCGCAGGTGGAGATGGCAGAATTGAAATAATATCCACAAGAGCTAATGGATAAAGGGCTTATTCACCCTAGTGTGTTGCCATGGGGGCCACCGGTGTTGTTTGTGAAGAAGAAGGATGGCAGTTTGAGATTATGCATCAAATATATAGAGCTGAATAAGGTTACAATTAAGAATAAGTATCCATTGCCTCAGATTAATGATCTGTTGAATCAGTTGCAAGGAGCAAAGATGTTTTCAATAATTGATTTGCAGTCAGGGTATCAACAGATGAGGGTAAAGGCTACGGATGTATCTAAGACAACATTCAGAACTAGATATGGGCACTACAAATTCTTGGTGATGCCGTTTGGGCTTACTAATGCTCCAGTAGTGTTTATAGATTTGATGAACAGAGTGTTTAGACCCTATTTTTTTCAGTTTGTGGTCGTTTTCATTGATGACATTCTGAAATACTCTAAGAATAAGGAGGAGCATAAGGAGCATTTGAGGATAATATTGCAGAAGCTTAAGGGGGAAAAGTTGTATGCCAAATTAAAGAAATGTAATTTCTGGATGAATAGTATTGCCTTTTTGGAACATGTAGTATCAATAGATGGTATTTTTGTGGATCCTCACAAGATAAAGGTAGTAGTGAATTGGCTGAGGTTAACTAATGTGATAGAGGTGAGGAGCTTTTTGGGATTAGCTGGTTATTGTAGAAGATTTGTAGAAGGATTTTTCACTATTGTAGTGCCTATAACTCATCGATTTGATTGGACAAACAAGTGCAAGGAAGCATTTCAAGAACTCAAGTTGCATTTGGTAGAAGCGCTAGTGTTGATAGTGCCATCAGGCTGAGGTGGATTTGTGGTGTATAGTGATGCCTCTAAGAATAGACTAGGATATGTATTGATGCAGAATAATAATGTTATAGCATATGCTTCTAGGTAGTTGAGATCGCATGAGCAGAACTATCCGACACATGATCTAGAGCTAGTGGCACTGATCTTTGCATTGAAGATTTGGAGGCATTACTTGTATGGGGAGAAGTGTGACATTTATACTGATCACAAGAGTTGTAAGTACATTTTTACACACAAGGAGCTAAATATGAGGCAGAAGTGGTGGCAAGAATTACTAAAAGATTATGATCTAGAGATTCATTATCATCTGGGAAGCTAATGTGGTGGCTGACGCATTAAGCTAGAAGTCAGGTAGCAGTATGGCTTGCATTGTTACATAGAAGGTAGAAGTATTTGAGTAATTGAGAAAATTGGACTTTCATGTGTGTATGGAAGGATTGGTGGCATAGGTGTGCTAGTTGACCATTTAGCCTACCTTGACAGATGAGATAAAAGGGGCTTAGGAAGAGACGATGGATGAGGAATTCTAGAACATAAGGAAGAGAGCTCGAAATGGAGAGTTGCCAAACTTTTTGGTGGGCTCAGATGATATTCTGAGGTACAAGAATCGGTTGGTGATTCCAAGGGATATAGCTATAGTGAGATATTAGAGGAGGCTCATTATTTGCCTTACACTATCCACTTGAGAAGTATGAAGATGTATAATGGCTTGCAGACACAGTACTGTGGATTGGTATGAAGAGTGACGTAGTCCTGCATAGCTAAATGTATGACCTGCCAAAAGGTAAAAGTAGAACACCTAAGGCCAAGAGGATTGTTACAACCTATAGAGATACCTGAGTGGAAGTGGGAAAATATAACTATGAACTTTATTATGGGACTACCATGTACTACGGAAGGCTATAACAACATATGGGTGATTGTAGAAAGACTAACTAAGGTAGCTCACTTTGTGCCTATGAAGACTATTTATATAGCTAAAAAGTATGTCTGGATCTATCATAAGGAGATTATGAGGTTGCATGGAGCATCTAAGTCTATCATTACAGATCGTGGATCAATGTTTACTTCCAAGTTTTGGAAGACTTTGCACAAGGCTATGGGAACTCAATTGGATTTTAGCACTACTTATCATCCGCGGATAGATGGACAGACAGAGTGGGTGAATAGGCAGTTGGAGGACATGTTGAGAGCTTGTATACTAGATTCAGGAAGATCATGGACATAGTACTTGTCTTTAGCAGAGTTTGCTTACAATAATAGTTATCACTCAAGCATTCAGATGGCTTCATTTGAGGCTCAATATGGACGAAAATGTAGATCACCTTTACAATGGGATGAGGTTGGTAAGAGAGCATTGGTTGGTCCTCAGATAGTTGCGGATACTATGGATAAGGTGTTTGAGATTAGAGAGAAGATATAGATTGCTCAGTCATGGCAGAAGAGTTATGCTGATACAAGGAAGCATGATCTGGAGTTTCAGGTGGGAGATATGGTATTCCTAAAGGTATTTCCTATGAAGGGAGTAGTGCGACTTGGCACTAAGGGTAAATTAAGTCCCAAGTATATAGGACCATGTGAGATACTAGAATGGATTGGTAAGTTGGTTTATCAATTGGCATTACCACCATCTATGAGTGAGATGCGTAATGTTTTTTATGTATCTTCCCTATGGAAGTATGAGCCAGATTCGTCTCATGTGTTAAGACTAGATGACATACAGGTTGAGGAAAACTTGTAGTATGTTGAGAGGCCAATCAAGGTACTTGATGGCAAGGAGAAGTAACTCAAAAATAAGGTGATTTGGCTGGTAAAGGTGCAATGGAGCAATCACATTGAAGATGAGGCAACTTGGGAGCTTGAAGAGATGATGAAAGATAAGTATCCTTACCTTTAGGATGAAGTTTAAAGTTTCCATGATGAAACTTTTGTAAGGAGGGTGGAATGTGACAACCCAAATTCTAGTAAGTATAATTTTCAATTATTATAAAATTTTTGGTAATTAGTGGCCCTAAATAATTGAAAATTTAATATGATTTTTGTTATTTTTGGTAATTTCACCCTTTTAGAGAAGTTTTAGTATTTTGACCATAACTTCTTCGTACAAACTCAGAATTAGGTGATTTTTTTGCATTGTTCATATAATTTCAAGAAGTATAACTTTCATGTTGACTATATTTCCTAATTAAGCCTATATTTTGATTCATGGGTCCCACAAATTGATGTCACTTGAATTGAAGATGGTTGTAGTGTTTTGGCTATAAACTTTTCATGAGAATCAAAATTTAGTGGTCTTTCATTCATTAAAAAATTCACAACAAAGGCCACAACTTTTATGTTTACCACTTTTGATGAATCATCCATATTTGCCAAGTATTTGAAAAAATTAACATTTATTACAATGGCATGTGTATTTAGTTAAAATTAGATTTTTATGGAAATCTTGAATATTAATTGATGATAAAATTGCTGCCCAGTTTTAGTGTGATTAAGAGTGCTTATATATGTCCAATGTGATGACTTAATCGTACAAAAATTTAGTTTATATGGGACATGGATGATGATGTATTAATTGGCATATTACTGTGAAAAGTTAGAAGTAAATTGATAATTAAGTTATTGCCTAATTTTGATTACTATTAATTATAGAAAATTTTGCAAATCATGTCTATAGATTGGTGAATTATTGACACATGAATATAAGTATATTATACATGTTATAACTGTCCAAATTGTAACAAAAATTAGTTTCAAAATCTAATGTAAAATCATTATGTATTGAAGAATAAGGTGTTAATGGTTGAGATTTAAAGTTATGCGTTGATATATTTTGCTATCCAATATTGGGCTTAAATTAATCGTCCCATGATATAAGACTCATCCCATGGTTCAGATTGAGTAAATAGGATAAATATAGGAGTGTGTGAAAGAAAATAAGAAAATGAATTAGTTGGGAAATATTGGACACATGGTGGGTTTAGCTTGAGATTGCATCAATCGAGGAGTCTAATTGGGGATATAGTTTGTTGACTTCTAATTATAGAGAATATGTTAATTCAAGGATCAAAATTGGACATAATTTGTTGGATGAATATGCTTTAATTGAGGGGAATAAGTGATTACACAAGTTGCCAAATTCATATCATCCATGTATTAAAGATTTGCATCATTTCGCTTATGAAAATACTTTATCAAACATATCATAAATATTATTTCATTAATAATGAATTAATCTTCATAATAGGTTAAGTAAACTATAACTTTCATTAACTGAATGTCACCAAGCTTAACCTCATCAATTATCTTGTATGTAACTTGGTTAACACTTAATTAACCTCACAAATAATTTAATTAAGCCTCAATTATGCTTTTAATTCAGACACTTCATGGCTAAGATAACTCATACACAAAAACCTCAATTAGGTTAAGGTCAAAATTTTGATTTCACATATCCAAATCACCCCATACAAGTCCCAAAATATTATAAGTCATGAATTACACATTTCCCCCATGATATTCATACCTAATCATGAAATTTCCCAATTTTCACTATTTACAAAAACCCTAACAAGCCAAAACCATGAATTCTTATGTCCAAATCACTATAATCAATTAGTTAACTTTATTTCCCTCATGAATAATACAAGAAATCTATCACTTTCCTGCATATTTCCACTGTTCACAAAAATTTACAAAACCCTAGCTAACAAAAATCCAAATTTGGTTGGGAAAAAGTGATTTATCATGTAGTATAAGTGTATCTCCCTCCCCTGGAGGAGAATCCAAGTTCAAAACTTGAAGTACCACACTTCATTTGCAAAAAATGGATCTTCTTCCATTTCCCACTATACAAATTCCTAAAACCCAAGCTTAGAGGCATGCTTGAGTGATTCTCTACCTAAACAAGACATTTTCCAAACTAAAAAGGCATGAATTTGTGCTAAACAGGGATAGGTCATGAAGTTTGGGGCATAAGAGAAGAAACAGAATGGATAGAATGAAAAATGGAATTAGACAAAGGCTTAAAAAGTCAGATTTTTTCACAGCTTCGACACCCCACAGAAGTGATAAGGAATTTCTATGCCATGGCATGGAATTTCTATGTCATAGCACAGACTTACTGGACATGCAAACATTTTCCCTACTGACATTGTGTTGTGACAAGAAATTGTTGTCCAATTTTTTATGGTTTTTCTCCAAATTTTTACACTATTTTTCCACCTTTCCTTCAATCCTTCTCATTAAAATTTTAATCACTTCATTTTTCCACATAATTGGGATATTAGAATACACAACTAATCCACTCAAATGAATCAAAAATAATTTCATTAACTAGTCCCTTAACTAAAATATCACAAAAATTTTTGCATACTTAATTAAATCACATACATATTATTCCAATTTGATCACTTAATGAAAAATTTAAAAATTTATCCACTTCTTAACACTTTAAATCAACCATAATGTATTCAAATAGACAATTATCCAAAAATTAACACCCTGTGTTACAAACCACCCACCATACAAAAAGTTTCATCATCAAAACTTTCAATATTATGTAAGTTTCATTATTACCTTAATTGCAATTCAATTCATAACTTTTAGATCCATGCCAACATTGGCATTATTACTAACACCACTTAGCTCAACCCATTTACATATCAATCATATCCAAAAACATATTAATTGTCACCAAATTTTGATAATACTTCACAAAGGCCAAAAATATTTGATTATTCAATCATTTTAATGAGAACTTACTAAAATTTTCCAAGATCAAATTATTATAAACAATACCCTAATCTTGTACTCACTCAAAGTATAGAAATTTATCTCTTCAGTCATGCTCCTTCATAGTAATCACATAAACGATTTATCATTCATGTCATATGCAATTTCATTATTAGTCATACGGATAATACATGATTTAATCAAAATAATTTAGTTCAACCATAATAATTCCACTATTAATCCACACACAATAATATATCAATTCATTCACCAATATCAAACATTGTAACTTTTTCAACATCAATCACATACCATTCCATACATTCACTCCTTATTTACATACATAAATCCGCAAAACACTTTTGATGAAGTCTTTTACCCAGATAATATCTGGCAATAACACTATAATCAATGAAATTAATCAAATAACTAAATGGTGCTATTAGAAACAATATCAAATTTCTAGCAAATAGTCTACTAAAATATATCCATGTTTAATCAACTCTTATCATTTCTTCCTCAACATATCAGTATCCATACTTCTAATTGCCTGCTACCAACCAATACCATGTTTCGGAGGTGACGAACCAGTTGGGATTATATTATGTATGATTTTAATGATACCAAAACCTATATTAAATTATGAAACATGAATGCTTAAATCTCTATCATATATATATGGTTATAAATAAATAACAAATGACTAATTAAATAAGCATACAATCTTCACTTTATGGTGCGCACATAATAAACATAAATTAACTTTTATTACATAAACTTAATAAATACTATGTACCATAATTACTTAAGCTTTCATATTATGCATTTAATGGAAATATATATTATTCTTGCTTTATAAAATGATACAATCACATGAGGAAAAAATACATTATGATATCATATATATGAAAGCTAATAATGTCGCAAGTGCAAAAATGTTCAAGTACAGGAAAATGGTCATATACAATAAACTGCCACAACAATCTTCTACGTTCCAAAGGAGCTAAACTAATGAAAATCGTGGAAGAAGAAGAAGAAGAAGAAGATACAAAGAAGATAAAGGAGAAGCCATGATCAGAGAGCTTAAGTTGAGGACTACTTATTTTAATCAGTCTATCCAAGATAAAAGCACAAGGATGAAGAAACAACTCAAGGCTTGGCAGACAAAGTAGTTGAAGATGAAGCCATGGTCAAAGAAGCATAACACTGTTTGAGAAATTTGAACTATCAACACCGACTAGACAAAGCCTGTCCGAGATAAAGAAAGAAGAAAAAGCTCCATTAAATACTGAGACAGAGGAAGAAAGAAGAATTGCCACCCAAACAACAATATAAGAAACAAGAATACTAGAGTTGTCTGAGGATAGAATGGCAATATAAAAGGGAATGCAACTTTAGCTAAACCAAGATAGACAAATCAAGATTGAAGAACCGAGGAGATTGCTAGAATAAACCCCTTTTGTTGCTCGAAGTATGCAGAAAAGCTAAAGAACTCTGCTTCATCTTTAGATTAAAAGGTCGTCTGTTACAACATACAAAGTTCGGCCAAAGCAGAAGACGACGAAGATGTTGTTCTCATCTCTACATTGATTAGCTCCCATCTTCTCTTCTCCAATGGTCAAGACTCTGAAGAAGCTATTTAAGGAGAAGAAGCAGGATAATTCAATGGTGGTGAAGGAACCCATTACAAATGCACTCAACTTAATGAAAAACCTTCCACCCATGGCTAAGAGCTTAAACTGTCATCTATTTTTCATGAGCTTAAATCTGCTATCTATATGGCCATTATCTTTACATTTTGGGAATATCTTTATGTATTGATAGATCTGAAAAAGATCATATCTTCCCCTGTGCTTAAACATGTAATAGTTTTCTGGTTAATATAAAAACTAGAGTTTTTGTGGTAAACTCAATGAACCATATTGTAATGAGTTGTTGGTGATCTCTGGAAAACCATCAAGTTTACTAGTGAGCTTCGAAACTAGTGAGTTGGTAGTGAGCTTAGGAAAACTACTAAGTTTGGCTATGATCTTTGAAATTGATGAGTTTCCTGGTGAACTCGTAAAACCAGAAGAGTGTCGGGGACACTTGCGTTTATGCCCCCTGGAGCTGGAATCCAAAAGAAGTGTCGGGGACACTATTGTACAGGGTATAGTGGCACCCAAGGCACAATGAGTTGGTAACCTTCGAAGAGTGGATGTAGGGACAAGGTCCTAAAACATTATAAAAATTGTCTTGTCTGTGTGTGTGTGTGTGTTTGTTTATTTGCTTTACTCTTCATACATTACATTATCTCTATTATTCATCCTATGCCACACCACACAAAATCATGAAAAGAGGGAAACGATCTAGCAAAGGTTAAGCACTAAATTTTTATTTACCTAATTCACCCCTCCCCTTTTAGGTTAAGCCATCCTATGGGATTCCTACAAGTGGTAATAATAGAGCGGGCTAGATGAACATTTCTAATGATCCATTTGGCATACTCAACATTGTCATCCTCTGTGTTATTCAAAGAGTAGTCCATCTCTCATCTTCCAAATTTTTGATAGATTAAACTGGATATAATGGAAAAGGAGATTGGAAACATTTCTTATGACCAAATGATCTATGAAAGATTATCTATATTGGCATAGGTGAGGATGAAATGAGAGTAGAGCTAGTAATGTTTAAAAGTCTCTAAATGCTCTTTATCCCACCATTTACAAAGATGTCTTGGCTCATGAATTGTGAGAAATCTTTATACAAGCCAAAGACAAATGATTAAGGGACAAAAATA
The DNA here is from genome assembly GCA_036873735.1 of Pouteria campechiana. Taxonomy (NCBI): domain Eukaryota; kingdom Viridiplantae; phylum Streptophyta; class Magnoliopsida; order Ericales; family Sapotaceae; genus Pouteria; species Pouteria campechiana. The sequence continues at coordinate 21,661 of JAYJMB010026694.1, forward strand.
CTTTGCACTCACACTCACACACCATTAGCGTTATTATGCAAACTAACTCAAGTGTAGGAAATCTAAGAAAGGAGAAAATGTTCTCCCGAAGAAGAAGATAGAGAAAGGAAACTTGGTTTGAAGAAACAAATTGAAGGCATGATGAAATACCAAGTTCCTTCAAATAAAAAGAAAGGGTAAGTGTAGGTATTACACTTAAACTTAAAAGCTATTATTGAATGTGTCGTTATCTAAATGTTTGAAATATTTACTTGCAAATTTATTTTAGTCCAATGTTTTGTTAAGATGTATTCATATTCCGTCCTTCAATTTATTAATTCTGTCTATGTGCCTTTACTTTTAATATTCATATATCTGAAGAAACAATTTTACATTATGTTCTTTTAAGTTTTACTTATTTAGTTTATTCTTTTAAATTCAAGTTTTGTCTTCTAGTTATTTACTTCTGTTTACTAGAAATCCATTTATATTTATTTTTAAAGTCCTACCTGTTTTAGCTAAGCATTCTTATCAAAGACATTCTCTGAATTTTTATTGAGAAATAGAATCAAAAAATTAAAATTTTGTCTAATTTCCTTTAGTTGTATATAGATTAAAAATTGAATTATAAGACTATGTTTATGTATTCATTCATTCATTTGCACATTAATCAAACAACCTGCTGCACCATGGTTGAAATTTTATAACTTAAGTGGGGCTTATAAGATGTTTGATGACATGATTGAGCAAGAAACAAGATGGGATTGGTTGACACCATTGTAACCATAAGTTGGCCATTAAATAAGCATTTAAAACAAGTATTGAATACATGTAAGGAATGGTAAAGAAGGGATTGAAGTTGGATAACAATATAAATGATGTTAAATTGAGAATCTACACCTGAATTGCATTAGAAAGGTTATCTCATAAATGGATAGCAGTATAGACAAATCATGGCATAAAGAAATTTATGGTCATTTGACTTGAATTAGCTTAATGAGAACCGATAAGAAGCATATGTAAATTAAATTGTAATACGTGTGATCTGTGTAGGATCATCTGAGTAGGATTGAAGGTCATGGAACTTGACGAGTGTAAGGTGATTCTTCATTAAGGTAAGTAGGCTCCCTTTTTATTCATGTATGACTGTATGGATTGATGGGATAATGAGTATCCCATGATTACGGGCTTCATATTTTAATTGATGCTTTTTATATTGTTTGGATGTATGGAGTGTTGGGGATAGTAAGTATTCCATGATTTTACATTGCATGTGTTTGTTATATTGTATGAACGTGTGGATTTTGGGGATAGATAGCATCTCGTGCTTTTATATAAAATGATGATTATTTTGTTTCATGAATGCTTAACTTGATGGGGACAGTGAGTACCACATGATTCCTCTTTATGTTGTAAATGTGTGGATGTTGTTTATTATGTTATGTGAATAAGTGTATTGATGGAATGGGAAGCATGGTAATGAATTTCTTTTAATATAATATTTGCATGGGTATGACATAATATGTCTTATGCCTGTATAGTATAGTTATAATATGTCTTATGCCTATTTAGTATAGTTATGATATGTTTCATGCCTTTATGGCATAGTTCTAATATCTTGTGGCTGAAGAGCACAATTATGATATAAGGTCCCTCGATAGCACGATTATAATAGTATATGCCTAGATGGTGTAGAACATATGTTGGCATAATGAGGCCCAATGCCTCAAGGATATGTGCATAGGATTGCACTATCCGGATTTATGCATGGTTGGTTTACGTCTCAAAATGAAATGTGAGTGCAATGTTAGGAAGTTCATTATGTCATGGATTTTATTTTTCAGTGAATATGAATTTTATTGACGTTATGGATTGGAATAAGTTATTCCACTAAATTGATGGTTATTGTTTCTATTCAGCTTACTTACTGAGTTTGCTTGGACTCACGCCTTCTTCTTCTTATTTTTTTAGTTGACAGGTTAGGCAATGGAGCCCAACTGGGAGTTGGTGCTTAGGATCGAAATTAGAAGATGATTAGTGTATTTTTTTTATGAAGCTGGTAATTCCCTATACGAAATACATGACTTTGTAAGTTGATAAGATTTAATATATGATGCATAATAGTCATGATTAAACTTATTGTACTAGCATGTCATTATGATAAATATGTGGGTGGATCGGTATTATTCCAGTTATGTCTATTGCCATCATGATGCTACTACGATTCCGGGCAACTATGGGTGTGTGGGTTATGATTTATGTCATTGCTTTATAGTTAATGAAATTTTAGTTTTATATGATAATTAAATGCATAAGTATAGATCTTTATATTTTAGGGTAGATTTTGCCAGAATTTTGACAGAATATTTTCCTTAAAATAAAAAAAATTATAGGCCCCTAGGTGGGGCGTGATAGTTGCTCCTAGTATTGCTTCTCCCTCCAAGTCTTCGGCCTTAAAAGATGGTAACTTGGAAAGTCTGGCCTTTGAACTTGCAAAAAAATGATCTTTTGATCCCCAAAAAACATGATATTTCTTATAGATATCCATTCAAGCTCCTTATCTTCTTCTTTAGAAACATCACAAAATCTAGCAAATCCAACTAAATAACTATATCTAATCCAAAACATCTTAACCACTAATTTGTCCACTTTGCTTCCCTTCGATGAATTCTCTTCTACACACATCTCACTTTTTCTATCTTTGCTCATGATCTCTATTGCATAGACTGAGTTCTCTCTAGTTTTCATTCTTGCTTTAGTAGAGAATGGATGAGTTAAATAGACACTGCTGGTAACAGTAAGGCGGTTGCTAGGGGGTTCTTATGAGGTTTAGCGCATTCTCGATGAAATCTCTAATAGTTGTTCAAGGGATAAGCATTCCACCGCGGAATGTTTTAATTACTGTAATAAAATGAGACTTAGTCTCAAAAATGGGGGTTTAGGTGTTTTAAGAAGATAATCAATAGGACTTGAAAATTTGTACATAGAAAAGATATCACAAAGTTCGGAATTATGATTTTGGACATGCATGACCGTGTCTAGAAATAAGATTTTAGACATGTGGTAGATATTATGAAGTGAAGTTTCATAAAGTCCAAGATCGTGTCTTAAAAAGCTATGTTTGAAATGTTTTAACTAAAACGACATACACACATATATGGCATTCAGTAATTTGAGTAATCATTTAGATCATAAGAACGCAAGCTAAAGTGATGATTAAGATATTTTCATTATGCAAATGGATCTATCACTCCTAATTCTATCCTAATCATACAAAATCTATCCTCTGGGGGTGGTGTGGTGAGAATGTCTGCTAATTATTCTTCAATTAGTATGAATTCTAAATAGACATGTTGATTCTGGATATGATCTCTAATGAAATGGTGTCTAATTTCTATATGCTTAGATTTAGAATGCATAATAGGATTCTTAGTCAGATTTATAGCATTAGTATTGTCACATTGAATGGGCATATCAACAAATTTCAAGCCATAGTCACCCAGGTGTTGTTTCATCTAGAGAATCTGTGCACAATAATGTCCAACTGCAATATTCTCAACCTTGGCAGTTGATAGTGTAATAGATGTCTGCTTACTGGAAAACCATGATATTATCATGCTTCTAAAAACTTGCAAATCCCTAAGGTACTCTTTCCATATCTAATTTATAACCAGCAAAATTAGTATCAAAGCACTCAACTAACTAAAAATTTGAACATTTTGGATACCATAAACCAAGGTTTGGAGTATCTAAGAGGTATTTAAAGATTCTTTTAATAGCAATAAGATGTTATTCTTTAGGATCTAATTGGAATCTAGCACACATACATATACTAAATATAATTTGTTGAACCAAATGACATATATGGCAAACAACTAGGTTTTGATGATATGCAACAACATATGAGTGAACATTTGTGGTACTAACAAATGTGTTCTCAAGTATTATGGAGATAGATATATAAATGAAATATAGGAAAGCAACTCAAATACAGTGGATAATGCATATAGAGAATACATCAGCAAGCAAGATCCACTATACCAAAAGAAGACAATAATGCTTAGAAAAAATGACACTGAAACTTTGAAAGTAGCCATAAAGTACATCTACAACTAAGACGTTCAAGCCTCAATGACTAATCAAATAAATCTGCTACAGATAAAGTCAATATTAGATAGCATTTACCTCAGACAAATTCAGACTAATCATTCCATGGACAAGTAAGATAAATAGCTTATACTCAACATTTGTCCGGAACACAAAGACAAATTCAGTTTGTAGAAGTAGAGATGAAATAGAGCTAAACTCAGACAAATGAAGAGCTAAAAAAGGAGTCAAATTATTCAAGCATTTGTCTCTCATATAAAATCTTTTTGAAACTAATGAAGATCAAAGAACTTATCTGCAATCCTCTATAAAAGATATAGTATAAGTAGCATAGCAACCACAAATGCACACCTTTGTCTACCATCTTCATCTGCAAGTTTGTTTGTCACCTGCAACAGATAAACCATCTAACAAACCGTTGAAAAAATGATTTGTCTATGCATCTATATGATTTGTCTATTACTTGTAATAAACAAACTAATAGACGAACTATTGGAAAAAGGATTTGTCTGCACCTCGTAACTTCACCTATCACTTACAATAGATAAACCAACAGATGAACGATTTGAAGGACTTCATCTAGAACTTGCAAATTGGTCTACAACTCTCTATAGACAAATCAACAGACAAAGTTATTTTGTTTGCTGTGAAGAAGCCTTGTTTGCACCAACAATAGTCATCTGTTACTTACAATAGATAAACTAACAAACAAAGCTACTTCATCTAATGAAAGAAAACTTCATCTAGTGAAAAAACTTTGTTTGATGAATAGTAAAGAGAAGAACTTCATTTGTGCCTCTACAATTTGTTTGCCACTTACTACTGATAAGCTAGAAGATGAAGTAAAAATGTTGCAATTATCTCAAACAAATTTACAAAGACAAAGTGGTCTATCATGTGGATTTACTTAGAGCCAATTTGTCTGTTACTTACAAGAGACAAACTAGGACTTGATCAAACAAAATCCTTAGACAAACTATGCTGAATCTCTATAGGATATCATGATGAGTAGAATCTATTTGTACTAAACATTGCTGTTGTACTCTTTGATCAAGCTTTTATTCAAAGCAGATTCTATGAAACAAACTAGATAAATCGAGCTTAGTTGAAGATGGAAAGAAATTCAAAGGAAACCAGTCTTCACTTTGATAAAGATTGGAACTCTCAGAGGCTGCATCCCTTCAGGCTTAATGGGCATCTTTTTAATATAATGAAAGAGTTAGTCATGCATAAAAGTCTTTATCTAGTGTTTTTCAAAACCAAAAAGGCATCTTCCTCAAAGACGGCACTGCAGGCTTTTCAGCTACAATGAGTTTATCAAGAAGATAGGTTTTCAATGGAAGAAAACTCAAAATCGTCTTCAACATTCAAAGAAAGCTAAATATCTCCAATGGGGAGAAATTTTCTAAATCAATATAAAGGTAGTTCAGTTTCAATGAAGAAGGTTGAGGAAGCTGAGAGAAAAATGAGAATAAAGCTTAAACAAGTAAACTCTCTCAATTAGACAATGCTTCCTCCTAGATAATCAATCTCCATTACGCTGATAGACAATGAGCCTAAAAGATCTATCTTAATCATATATCTAGGGTATTGATATCTAATATGCTTCAACAAAATATCATTTTATATGTGCCTAAACTATATACAAATCAGCCTAAAGAGGTAAAGTGATGTACAAATTGGAGTGTTGTTAAGCAGCTATGTGAGTTTGTGGTGAGCTCAAGAAAACCACATTGTATGAGTTGCTGGTGAGCTCTGAAAAACTAATAAGTTTGCTGGAGATCTTCAAAACCAGTGACTTTCTTAGTGAGCTCGTGAAAACCAAAAGAGTGCTAAGAGCACTATGTTTATGCCCCCTAGAGCTCGAATTCAAAAGAGTGTTGGGAACATAGTTTATGCCCTCTGGAGTTGGAATCCAGAAGAATGTTGGGAATACTATTTATGACCACTGGAGCTAGAATCTAGAAAGTGCTAGGAGCACTTTTGTATTTCTATTATATGGGATATGGTGGAACCCAAGGCATGATGAGTGTGTACCCTTGGAAGAGTGATGTAGGGACGGGTTCCTGAACCACTATAAAAATTGTTGTGTGTATTATCTACTTGATTGCTTTACTTTGCATGTAATGATCTTATCATTATATTTCACATATCATTACACACACAATCACCTGCCTAAAATATGAATGGCTAAGGGAAGTTGAATATGGAATCAAAGCATAAATTACGATTGAACGAACAGATATGAAAATGACATATGTGCTGCATCACTACTTCTACTTAGCTCATTAAATTTTATCTGGCCATAATTTTTGTATGCTCATTTCATACCTCCCCTTTGGAACTATCTACTACGTGGGACCAATAAGTGGTATTAGAGCAGGCTTCGTAAGTTAATCTTAGCTACCAGAATTTAACTTGTGAAGAGATTCCCATGGCCAAATCATTCCACAACATTCCTACTCAAGGACAAGTTATTTGTAACATTTTATGCCTTAATGATATCTATTATAGATTCTAAAAATTTGAAATTCTTGTCTTCCACTAAGTTTGATAAAATATCCATGTGCAGCTTCATTAAAGATACATGAGAAATTATATGTGATAAAGCTAACAAGGTCCAAAAGACCCAAGCAAATTGACTCTGTGCAGGAGCTGCAGGAATAAGAGAAATCAAAAGATTCACCTATAAGAAATCTAGAGGAGTTGAAGACAATCAAGTAAGCAGTTTTCAATATCATAGTAATTCAAGCCAATGAGGTAATTCTCAAATCCAAAGTATCCAACTTTCAAGAAATTTATAATGATCTTTAAAATTCTGACTAAAATGCTTCAAAATTTAAAGTATATTATTCTAAATTGTTTATGCATGCTTCAAACGATATATTCTTCATTGCTTCACTTATTCATATGATATAAAGTCATGAGATGAGTCACTTAAATCCTTAAAAATTAAGATCTTCTAATCATAAGTAAACCAATATCATGCTCTCATGCAATCAAAAATCTCTCGAATCAAAAATAAATTGAAAATCATATCATCTCATATCTACCCTCAGACGAAGTCACTACTTTGTTTGTAGGTTTGTCTGAAGCCACCTAATTCATCTGAAGCCCTCGAGGTTAGACTTTATAAAAACTCCTTCTTTAACTTCGTCTTATACTCACCTCTCGCATTCACTAGTGGTGAAAGAAATTCTCTTTTCAGAAGAAGGAGATTCAAATTTCCATTGCTTCTTTTTTCTTTCCTCCTCGTCTTAGTGCCACTTTTTATTTACTTATCTCACTGCTAAAGAATCCTCAAGCTCTCCCACATCTAAACCCTAAACCTTGACTGATGGAGATGGCAAATTCAAGGAATGCAGAGATGACTCCAGCATCCACATCTGGTAGAAAAAGAAATAGAGAAGAATCAGAGAGATGCAGCCACCTCACAAACTAAGGACTCAGAGAAATAGGTGTTGGTCTTATTTAGATGGTGACTCAAGAGGGAGGAGAATTGAGTCTTTAAAAATTTCAGCTAGATAATGGTTAAAGTACAATACTAAAGGAATCATTGATAACACAATGCACTTATATAGGTATTTTTATAGTGGTTCGGCCCTTGACTTCAGTTCCTACTCTACTTCTTTGAGTTAGCCTTTTCTGCTAAACTTAGGTTCCACTGACATTGTTGCTTTAACAAGTTTACCAACAACTTACACAAGTTAGTTTTTCAAGCTCACCAACAAACTTAAATAAAATACTCAGCAAGTATCCTACTTGCTTTCACAACACAAATGCAAGTTAACAAACTTGCAAGATATGCATAAATAAATCTGTACAAATATTAATGCCTCTCATAGGCTCATTTTTGAATGAAGTTGGAAAGCAGTAAACACGAGTAATATAGCAATAAGAGTAATAAGATTCAATCTCCAGAAATGGTTGAATGAATAACTTTGAATGAATTACAGTGGAGTTAAAATCATGGAAGAAAAGTCTTAAAGACATAGTAAATACTCTCTCTTGCTTTTTAGTGTTAAAACCATTGTTGTCATCTATCTCACTTAACTTCTTTTATATATGAGTTCTTTGTCTTTCTTTGAGATCTCTAATTTTCTTTGTTGTGGTAGGTGAGAAATATTAAATTCTAAGAAATGTTCAACTTTAAGATCGTTGTACTTTTAGCTTTGTTTCAGAGGCTATGAGCTAACATCAGATCCTTCAAAATTCTAAGTAGCATGAAGTTTCCACATAGCTCACACAAGTCATCATTACTTCAGATGCACCAAAGATGTGCTTTAGAGGATCTGAAATGGTGTTATCAAAATGACTTGTGTCAGGTCCATGGAGGCTCACTCTGAAGTAATTGACTCCGTGACTCTGAAATATTTTTCTATCTTTGAAGTAAATGTTTGGTGACTTCGAGGCAACCAACTCTGAAAGTTGTAGTTGTCTCTGAAGTACCCTATCAACTCTGAAGTTATTTTGGTTCCTGTAACACCTACAGTGTTGAAATTTGGGAGAAATTCTTTGCATTTTAGTAAGGTAAGAAATTGAAGTAATACATGGTATTTATAAAGAAATTTGTTATGGGAAACTGATTTAACAAAGAGAATGACTTCATTAGTAGTTTTGAGTGAAAGACAACTTAAATAGAGATTTTAAGTAAAGTTATGTATATGACTTGAATGGCTAATGTAGCATAATTATTGTGTAGAATGTGATGTGTATGAGATATTGAATCGAACGTTTGAGATAATTTTGGAATTTTGAACTATTAAGTTGAAGGTTATGTGAAAAGAACTCAATAGGTGAAATTGAGTAAAAGCATGTATTTGAGCTCTACAAAGGACCTAAACTATTAATTATGTATATTGTACTGTGTGAAACATTAGTTTGAGTTTTGGATGCAACTTGGAATGAAAATGGCATATGGAGTTATTTGTGACAGAAAATTCAGTTAAAATGAACTAAATAGGTGATTTTTGACATTTGACCTCAAATAATATGGAAAATAATATGAAAATAATTCATTTCATGTGTCATGTGTTGGAAGTGATTATTTTGATATTTGAAGTGTTTTATGTAAAATGGAGACCATGGTGATCTTTCATAAGTGTAAAAGCTGAATCTGGAAAAAGGGGATCATTGTTACTGCATTTTAACGTAGATAATGGACTAATTTGAAAATATGTTGAACCTAAAAGTTGTATATCATGAACTTATCTATTCAATGAGAGAAAAATTACTCAATTTTGATGTCATATGAGGAAGTTATGACTATTATACTGAAGCTATTCCAAATGATAGAAAAATAACGAGATGAATGCTATGGGTCAATGTTATAGAACTTTTTGACATGTTTGTGGGCTGCTTTAGAAAAAGTTGTTAACATAAAAGTTATAGCCCTTGACGTTATATTTTTAATTCCTTGAAATTTAGGTCATTTGGACATCTTATGTAAAAGTTATACCAAAATTACTAGGAATTCAATGTTAATGTCGCGACACCTATATCGTGACACAGGTTTTCTATGTTGCAACACTAGGCAGTTAGTGAAGTCTATTTCACAACATTGGTTTTTTATGTTATGACATAGGGTGCACCCAAGCATCGAAAAAACATGATTTTATAACTCCTCTTTTGGCCCATTTGATTCATTTTTCTTCTTCCCTTCTCCTTGGCTCTAGTTCCCACGTCCCAAGTCTTGAAAACCACCCATCTAAACCCATGTTTTTGATGATTTCAGTTAGAAACCTTCTAGATTTCCATGAAAAAACCTTGATTTGGCAGATCAAAACTCAGACCTTTTGTCATTTGGGCGTGTTTCTATGGCTGGAAACCTTGGTGAGAGTGCCCATGGCTAATTGGGAAGACTTGGAAATGGAAATGGGTCGAAGACGATCACTGAGCTTGGAAAACAAGGTAAGACTCATTATTTTCATTGAATTCACTTGGTTTATGATGCTAGGGTTTTGAACCCAACTTGTGTACAATGGTTTTGGGGAAGATGATAGGATTTATGTTTTTGTAATCATGGGGTAAACAATCTAATTAATTGATTTGAATGAACTGGGCATGAGAATTCATGAAATTGGTTTGCTAGGGTTCTTGTAAATAGTAGAAATTGAGGAAATTTATGAATTAGTCATGAATACCATGAGGAAAATATGAAATTCATGCTTTATGATGTTTTAGGACTTATATGGAATCATTTGGATCAATGAAATTGAATTTATGGCTATGCCCTCGTTAAGGGTTAATGAAATTTTTTGTGTTTGAGCCTTATGAGCTATAAATTGATTGGTTTAAACATCTAATGACTCTGTTATTGAAGTTAATTACATGCCAGCTATATTGTATGATGATTACATATTATTGAAGGTAAAATTTCTTAAGAAACCTTGTTAAATGAATTGGCTTTTGAATGTTTCAATATAAGATGAATATAAATAGCCTAAATGGCTTGGTTGCGATGTGAGATAGTAGGGTGTTTATGCAAAAACCTACTATGAACATTTTAATTAGCTACTTGATATGAATTAGCCAAGTTATGTCTATAAATGAATGGTACTGTTACCCTGTATAGGATAATATGAGAAGGAAAAAAAGTTATAGAGTTGGAGGAATGGTTGGGAGCTAATAACTTGAGGTAACTAGGCATTCATTTATGTCCCATTTGTTTGAAATCTGGGTATGTATATTTTGATTGGGGATAGTGGATATCCCATATTTATTTAAGTTGATGTTATTTGGTTGTTAAGGATATTAAGTATCCCTTAGATTGGAATATTTGATATTTTGGATTATATGGATGTTTAATGTGAGGGATGGATAAGATCCCTTTGTTGTATATTTAAATTGAAGATTGATTCAATATGAGCTTATTTGATTGGATGAAAATAACATGGAACTTTTGATTTAAAAATATTGATTATTTGATACGGAATGTGCTAATTGTAGATTAATTGTTGTTTAATACATTTGTCTACTTGCTGAGTTGCCCGAACTTACGCCTTCGCATTTTTTTTAGCTAACAGGCCAGGTGATGATTTCCCAAATGTGGATTGGGATTGTTGAGCAAGATTGAAGACTCTTTAATTATGTTATTTAGAATTGTAATTGGTTGTGTATTTGTAATAATTTAATGGATTCAAATGATATATAATAAGATATAATGGCATGTCTTAATGATTTAATCATAATTTATTAATTGATTTTAAGGATATAGATTGCCATCATGATTCTACCCAGATCTTGGGCTATGGGTGAGTGGGTGTATATGTTTATAATTCATTTTATTACTTTATTATAATTGATAAATAATTATATAGGCTAAACCCTAATAAATTAGGGGATACTCTGTCCTTTTTCTGAAGAAAATAGTTGAGTTGCAAGATGGAACTCGAGAAACCCCACCCTAAAAGTGGGCAATTCAAGGTGAAATACAGTGTAAAATGATAAGTCGCGCCTCGGAAGGTGGGGGCGTGACAGCTCCACTTTGACATGCTTGACTTAACTCTAAAATTCTGGTTTATCTCTGAAGTAAGTGTTCCATGACTCTAAAGGATTCCATTGTCTTCAATTCACCTTTCTTCTGACTCTGATGAGTCGTGTTCACCGATGAGTGTTTTGTCGACTCTGAAGGCTTTCGTTCATTGTCTATGAAGTGGCTTGTCAACTCCAAAGAACTTAACTTAGACTCAAAGCTTGCATAATCGTGACTTTGAAGTGCTATCAATACTCTGACATTACTTTCCTCTGTCTCCGAAGTGCTTCAGTGGCTCCAAGACTTCCTTGTTGAATCCAAAGCTTGTGTCTTCGTGATTCTGAAAGATTGTTTCCTTGTCTCTGAGGCTTTCCAGTGGTTCCGAAGCGCCTTGGCTGACTCCAAAGTACATGACTTTGTGATTCTGAAGGGACGAACTTTGACTTCGAAGCTTCCTTGAAGACTTTAAATTTTTTATTTTCTTATTTTAAGTATATATGTAGTTTATATACTTAATTTTCATGAGCATTTACTTTGTTTCTTCATTTGAACATTGTGAACTTTTATTCTCAAAGATTAGTTTGAAAGTATAACTACAAATGCTTGAGAATAGACTTGTTAGTACCTTACTATTTCATTAATGTCTTTGCTCATCATCAAAACATACTTGGTTATGGATGTTCATCATCAAAATCAAGCTTATTTAAGATAGTTTGTTCAACATTCTTCCCTGTTTTAATGATGATAAAATGTTGAGTGATATACCTTTCAAAATTTAACTAACAATATTCTTAAAATAATTTAATTACAAGAAATATTTGTTGATTCACTGAAGCCCCCCCTAAATGGATGCATAAAATTTTTAACTATATTTCATACAAAAGAAATTTGCAAATTTTCATACATACATTCAGTACATAAAAAATTAGTTCATTTAGCACATTTTCTTCCCCTCTTTATCATAATCAAAATGGTGGAAAGAAACAAAAGGAATAATCATAGCCTATCATGATGAAAATGCATACATACATAATTTGTCATAGAAAAAAAATTTCAATTACAGAATAGAAAAAAAATTTCATGCATAAAGAATTCTTTTACAAAAAAAGTCGGAAGGCACCAAACTCAACAGGATGGCTTGGGCTTTTTCTTATAGCTCTTAGAGAAAGAATCTCTATGTAGGGGAAGAGTAGGCTTGGATTGAGAAGAGGATGGGGTAGAAGAGAGCCTAGGTGGTTTGGGAGATGACTCGGGTCTTTTTGGTGGAGGAGGTGGAATGAAAAATGGATCCTTTGGAATTTTTGAGGGAGGTTCATGGGTATATGCTATTGGTCTACAATCTAAAACATAGATGAAGTCAATACGCTCTTGAAATGTCGGGTCTAGCAACTTAGGAAAGACTATAGAAAGCCTTTTCAAGAGATTTTCTGTGTTTGCATTCATCCTAGTTGTATACTCTTGGTAGTACATGTTGATTCTGGAGAAAGGATCCTTTTTGTGTTCCTTTCAAGGTAGAATTATTAGCTTCCACTTAGGTATGGAAGAAGATGGCTGGGTTGAAGGTTATGGTTTTGGGATGACAGAAGGTTTTCTGGGGGTTTTGGCTTTGTTAGAAGGTGGTGGTGAAGATTTGGGTTTTGGTAAAGGAGCTGGTTGAGATTTGAATATCCTGTGTTAGAGAGAAGGATTAGATAGCTAAGGATAGGGAAGAGGAAGATTGTCAACTATTGCCTCTAGATTGGCAGAATTGAAAAATAAGATTTCTTTTTCAGTGATAAGAAAGATTTGATGAGGACCTGAGGGAGAAGGAAATGCAATTCTGGGAGGCCTAGTTGCTGGAAGGATTGACTCTCTATTAGGAATTTTAATTTTGTGGCCCTTTGGAGTCAATGGTGGATCAGGAAGAATTGAATTCTATGATGAATCTTAGGATCCTCAAGTTCAGAAAATGGATATTCTTGAGATAAAATGATGGATTGAGAGAGAAACATCTAAAATTTCAGAGTTGATTTCTGACATACTTGTAAACTCAGAAAATGTCATCCTAACTGGATTTGCAATACGAATAAGAATATCAGGATTATCAAAAGTTGGTTTTGGAGGAGATTGTGGAGGAATTGGAGTTTTTCTCCATTCTGGACGAATTGAGGGTGAGTCCCATTTTGATAGATTTGATCAATTTGTTTAGGAAAGAGTTCTCCTAACAAATAGAGGTCCTTTTCAGTAGAACCCAGATCACCATCTAGTCCTGGATTCCAGATAAACTAAATTTTAGGAAGAGGAAAAATGATGGGATACTTCCCATGTCGAACAATAGCTTTATGAGGAATGATAAGGTAATCCTTAGGCAGATTGGAGAAGGCTTCAGTGTTAGGAATTGATGGAGGCTGTGTTGGAGGAGGGGAAGAAGCAACTTCAGCAGGTTCACCCTCAAGTTGAGTAACCTCTGGAATTGCAGAAGATAATGGATGAGGAGAAGAGTCTGAGGGGAAAGACATTACTATAATGGGAGAGTTGGTCAGAGAAGTGGTGTGGAGGTGAAGGGAAGTGAGTTGGAGGTGGAGAGAAGTGAGGGTGATAAGCTTCACTTATGAATGACTCTACTAGAAATTGTAGAGAGTCAAGTCATTGATCAATCTTATCAGCTCTCAGGATCATGGATGACATGGCAGTGTTGAGTCTATGATCCATTCTATTCATTTGAAGAGCTAGAGTAGACAAATAGTGTTCAATCATTGTCAGTCTATCTTCTAGGGGTAGTGGGATTGGTTGTGTAGTGGGGATTGATGAAGTGATTGGTGTGTTTGGTTGTTTGAATAAGTGGGTCTTATGGGTGATGGAGATATGATGGGTGTGAATGAAGTGGTTGGTGGTGCTGTTGCTATCTTAGTTTCTTCTCTTAATACTTCATCTGACCCTTGTACTTTGACATTTCTTTGATCTTCTCTAAAGACTTCTTCTCTTATTTCCAGGTTCTCTTATCTTGTTGGGCTTTCTAATTCTTATTCTTCTAATTTGGATTTCTTTAGTTGTTATGTTTTTCTTGGTTTTTCACTAATCTAGCCTTGTGATGTCCTCTTGAAACCAATTCTTTTTCAGAGTCTTTCATCAACTGTGTCTAAGTCCTTAGACTCTTCTTTCTTTTGTCTAGTCAGATCTACTCGTACATCTCTGAGGATTCTTGTGAAGATCATCCCATATGGAAGTGGAAATCTTATCATGGATTTCACTAGATATAGATGATCCACTATGATTTGTGCAAGGTTTATTTTCTTTTGGTTTTTCAAAGCCCATAGCACTTTTACATCTTTCTCTAAAATTGAATGTGTGGCTCCTATCCTTGGATACACATTATTTATCACTATTGTGTATGCCAATTTGTAATTCAGGCTCAGGTGACTGGCATGTAAGTAGTTTTTCTTTGTATCTATTTCAACTCCTGCTAGGTCTAAGAATAATCTTACTCTACTTGATAGCCACTCAACATGCCACTCAACATGTTCTTCTTCAATTTCAAGGAGGTTGAAGATTCTTCTCAAGTTATTAGGGGATAGGTTTATCTCAATCTCTCCTATCCATGATTTCTGTGTACTTGAGTTCAGATTACTAATTAGAGCCTTTACTATTCTAGAATAATATGGCTCTTTACAAATCAGAAAGTCAGTCTAGCCTTAGAATCGGAACCATTCACATACTTCCAAGTTCATTCTTATTTCTCCAAATTAAATGCTCTACCCTTGAAAATTTTCTTATTTTCATACTTTTCAAGATATCTAGAGTAGGCATTTTCTCTGTTTAGGAAAATTACCTCAAATGTGTCATCCTCACTCCTCACTCTTTTAATTATACTTGTCTTTGAGGCTTCATCCCTTTCCTTACTTCTGTTGCTTGAATCAGTTGTTTTTGTTCTTGCCACTGTAGTAGAAAGAAGTGAGGATTCAGAAATTCATGGAGGAGATAAGATGGAAGAGTTGCTTGAACTTAGGAGTTGGAATCTAGTGGGAAGTTGAAAAGTTTCTTTGAAGGGATGTTTTCGGATGCTCTAGGGAAAAGGTTTTAGGTTTTTGAAAGTTTTTGAAAAGTTAAATAGAGTTTTGGAATTTTAGCTTCTCCAAAAGATGTTATTGAAGGCTCTGAAGACAAGATATGTGATCTTCGAAGGTAACGATCTTGATGGTTCGGTGACTCCAAAGCTTTACTTTGGAGGCGGCATAATCTATTGGAGGCTATGAAATGATTTTTGGTGGTTCCGAAGTTTTATTTTGGGGGTATTGAATTCTTTTAGAGGTGTTCAATCCTCCTTTGGAGAGTTCGAAATCTATTTCAGAGGCTCCAAAATACCACAAATTTTCAAAATTGTTGTTTTTGTGCATTTTTCATCAGAATTATCAATAATGAACATGTTTTCCATCTTATAGATATTTTAATAATTTTCAACTTAAGCATTTGGATCTAAAACACCTAATTCTCTTCTTAATTTACTAAATCTATCTTCTAGAAGAGTTTAGTAAAGATATTTGCTAATTGATTTTTAGTGAGCACAAATTCTAAACATATATTATGATTTTGAACATGATCTCTGATAAAATAATGCCTAATTTCTATTTATTTTTTTCTAGAACATAAAACTAGAATTTTAGTCAGACTTATAGAACTAATGTTGTCACATCTTATAGGGATATCAAAAAAGTTAAGGCCAAAGTCATTTAATTATCATTTCATCTGAAGGACCTAAGTGCAACAACTGCTAGCTAGTTTATATTCTGCTTTAGCAGTTGATAATGTCACAGATGTCTGTTTCTTAGAAAACCATGATATGATCATGCTTCCTAAAAATTGACAAGATCCTAAGATACTCTTTCTATTTACTTTGTATCTAGCAAAATCAGCATCAAGTACCTTACTAAATTAAAATCAAAACCTTTTGGATACCACAAGCCGAGGCTTGGTGTATCTAAAAGATATCTAAAGATTCTCTTTACACCGATTATGTGTGACTCTTTGGAATCCGATTGAAACCTAGCACACATGCAAATAGTAAATATTATATCTGGTCTACTCCCAGTTAAGTAAAATAATGATCCTTCATGCTTCTATAGATTTTATTACATACTAATTTACCTTTTTCATCTTTGTCCATCTTTATTGAAGTGGTCATTGGTGTTCCATATCTTTTACCATCTTCAATGTTGAATTTCTTTAGAAGTTCTTTTGTATATTTGACTTGGTGA
>JAYJMB010026705.1:0-38449 GCA_036873735.1 Pouteria campechiana
TATATATGTGCTTGGCTTCCAAATCCTAGCAAGTGGGGCTGTAGCAATCAGCGATTCAACACACACGGTTCTGACACACCTGTTGCAGTGTTAATGCCGGGTTGTAGTTTAGATCAGCAGGCCAATGTTCTGAATCACTGAATCACGACCAAGGCTTTCCAAAAAGGTCCGCAAGCTGATAGTGTGGTGGGCCACCTGATGAATAGATCAAAATAAGGATTGGGTGAGGGCATCTTTGGAGAGTCATCCCACTAACATGATCGGCGGCTTAGATAATGCAAAGATGCTGCAGGATAGAGACCAATAGCAAAATTGCTAAGTCAATTTAGTAGGCTTTTTCCCATGCTAATAACCTTTCAGACTTTTATCTCAAGATTAGCCCTTTTTTTTTCCCCCAGGAAATAACTCAAGTGCCATCATACCACCACGCTTCTGTGCTCAACATGGTCAACAGTTAGATCTTAGTAGGATCTCCTGTTCTCCATCATAGGAACAAGCGCACTCAATCGCGACTTCATAAGATACCCCAGCCTAGCTCTATAAAGGCTTTAATACCATTTGATGGTGACTAGTTTTGTTTTCAAATGCCAAGGCATTTTAGGAAGTCTATTCCCACACTAATTGCCCCCAACCAACTGATTAAGCTTTCTTTCTTATATGGTGACAATTCTGACTTCCATCAAATGATCTGCCATAATGCCACACATCCGTCAATGGTTTGTAGAGCTGAGGCTCCATGAGTCTACTAGCTGATCTGCAGTGATTAGCATTGAAATGATCCAATTTCATGAGATCTCTAACCCTCGCTGCCTTCATTGCTAGGGAGGAGCATTTTCCTTAAAGACGCAGATCGAAAATTTCGCAACCGTCCAAAGCAATCTAACTAGGCCGATTGGTTCAGAGAACACTAACATTCTCTTCTCCAAATCTCTCTTCGTCTTTAGCACCGGTAACTGTGATTTCTTGGAGCTGGACATCATGTACGGTGGATTAGAAAACTCCACCCAGCGTGAGCTGCTTGTTGCTGACCTCACCTACAAATTCAAGGTCCATTTGCAGGTGAATCTCTCTCATGACATTTATCAAGAGTCAAGTACTTATGCTCACAATCGCTAGCACAGTAGCACTTGCATTGTTTGTGATTTTCGTGCATTCGATATTTGATACCAAACAATATTGAAACCACTCTCCATTGTGAGCCAGAAACCATGCAGTCCAACTTTCCCTTATCCCTCTGCCATGGATTATGTTATTGCTGAAGATTCTTATGCACTCCCTTAGGGAATTAGTTACATGCAATTGGGTAATGGTATTTGCAGAAACTCTACGAACTTGGGGCCAGGAAATTCGCCATCTTAGGCGTCCCAGTAATCGGATGCTGTCCATGCGAAAGGAGTTACAATCATGGCTGGGGATGCTCTCAGTACATGAATGAATTGGCTTACAGCTTCAACCGGGCAACTGCTAAAATGTTGGATGAACTCAAAGGCGAGTTGAATGGGATGAGTTACTCACTCGGGAACATGTACGAAATAATGGTCAGAGTGCTTCATAATCCACCTCAATATGGTAAGTGTACTTTTGCACTGAAAATATGCATGCATGTGGCCTGTGCTGGGAGTTCAAGTAGGTGTGTGCTGCTTGGGCTTGGGGTCTGTTCAACCCAAACCCGACCAACCAAGCAGCCTGATTTCATCACCTGTAAATGCTAATATGTGACTAAACTGAAAACTTATTTTGAAAATATGTAAAAAGCTTTGAATTTCTAAATAAAACTTAACTAAAGAATAACAGAAATTATACAGATTTAAGAATAAAATCATCTTCCAAAAGAGGCGTGTATAACAATTTTCATTTTTAAAGAGGCTTAGACGGTATTATTGATAGGGGTGTAACTCAGGTTATTTGTGATTGGGTTAAGGTCAACCCTAACTTTAACCCAAAATCAAAAACCTCAACCCTAACCCTAACCTATCCTTAATTTTAAAACCTCAACCTAACCTAAATTCAGTAGGTTGGTTTTGGGTTAAATTTGAGTTACGTAAATAAGTAAAAAAAAAAGACTATTCATTTTCGACATTCGGCAACATTCAAATAAAGTTAATCAGTCACATACTTAAAACTTATATATTTAACATCAAATGAAAGTTCTAAATCTAAATAAGATAATAAGTTTATCAAGTAGCTAAATAAAACAAATGTTCAAATAACACTTAATTAGGTTCAATGATATTTTCAAAAAGGACATGAAGTTATGGATGAAACTAGAGAGATAAAATCAATTAAAAGAAAACATGTTTGTATTAGGAATAAAGATAGGGATCATGAGAACGATATAAAATTGGTAGGTCATTTGTGCTTAAAAAAATTTTAAAAAAGAAGGAACAATGTAATGTTAATTATGAAAAGCAAAACCTAACCCAAATTAAAATTCGGGTTCAGGTTGTTATCAACCCAAACCCTTAAAACTGTAAAGTTGGGTTCAGATTAACCCAAGCCAAGTTGCATCCCTAATTGTTGACTAAGAACTTCACTTTCAGCAAAGCATGGAATAAAATTCAACTGATTAGATATTCTTCTTATTATTATTATTATATAATAAAGGATGTCAATTTTTTGAGCTACATCAAATATTTAGTTATGAAAAAGACTTATTATATTATCATTTAAATATTAATAAATATATAGCAAATTATAATAAATTGGATGAGTTACTTTAGCTCTAAACTTAAGAAAAAAATCTTGCTTTTATCTTTTTATAATATCTCATGCTAATTTTTGTAGCAATATGATTATGATACAATGGCGATTATCCTCAATTTCCTATTGTTACGTATGAAAATTTATTACCCAATGTAGTGATATTTTTATATTATAGATATAATTGCAATATTATCTATATATCAGTGATATTGCCAACATAACTCACGAATCCAACCATTCGTTATAACATCTACATTGCCACAGTTTTTTTTTTTTTTTCTTTTTCAACGCATGAGTTTTCTTTCGCAACTTTATGTCAATCTCTATTAGTATAGGCAACCTTTAGTTCCTTCACTGGTTGGTAGATGCTGAAGACTCTCAATTATAGAACACAAAAAGATTTACCACACAAAAAGTTTACTTTTATTGCTGGATATTAGTAAGATTTACCCTACAAAAATTTACCAAGATTGCCAATAGGCCGCGCCAGTTGATTCTTCCTTACTTTAGCTGGTCGACAAAGTGAATTGCACTCGGTCTGAATCCTAACTCTGGGAAGGGTTCGCCAATCTTACTTTAGTGGTAGTGTGGTACTCTGCAAGTATCAGTACATGTTTTTCTTCTCTTGCTTGACACGCCATTGATAGCTTCAATCGTCATCGTCATGATCAATGTGGTCTTTAATAATATCGTTATTAAGCTCAAGCACTTTTATATACTTTTTTAGTAATTTTTAATCAAGTTTTTTCAGCCTTTCTTTATTTTTTTATAATTTTTTATTTCAGTAAATTTATTCATACTAATTGTTGTCGTTCATGATTTATATCCAAATTATCTAAGTCTTTTTTTATTTTATTATCTATTAATTTTACCTATACATTTTCTCAAACTACTTTATTTTTAATTTTATCTCTTCTTATTTTACAGCTCATTCATCTCAAGATAATTTCAATGCTTTTAAAAAGCCCTCTGTCCTTAACATTTTTCAGGGTTTACAGATGTTATCTCCGGATGCTGTGGAAGTGGTCCATTAAACGGGAGATCTCTGTGTGAAGAAAATGATAAATACTGTTCAAACCGCGATGAGTATGTGTTTTGGGATGCTTATCATCCTACCCAAAAAGCTGCTGACTTGGTTGCCAACGCGTTGTTCAATGGATCGACTGACATCGTTGCACCAATCAATTTCCAGCAGTTGGCAGAGAAAGATAGCTAGGCAGAACTCCCTGTATATGTATACCATAACACCTTTAGATGGATCTTCATTCCACCACTTGATTTTCAGCTTCGCTGTAGTATCTTTTGTGTGAATGTGGGTGATTGAATTTTTGAATAAATAAGGAATATTGGGTTTTTATTTAAGGATACACAAGATTATTGAATCTTGTATTTCTGAATCAAGATCATCCATCCTACATGGGTTAATAGTCAAGCATGATTCCCTGCTAGCCCACCTACATAGACTGATGGACAAGTGATTAATCAAAAAGTACAGACGATAAATGGACAAGGTTATGAGCATGGAGTATGAAATTGATTGGAGGATCTTGCCAAGTTGCACTCGTCGTTTTCATAGAGTCGTGCAATGTTACAAACCGTGAAAAACGATCCAACATCCGCGTCCTGAAAAAACGTACTCCAGCAGCTGATGAAGCTTAGTAATCAGGCATCCAGAATGTCATCAAAAGGAACAGTTATCCCAATGGTCCAATAATTTCATTTTATGGTTCGCAGACTAGTTAAATCAGATTATTAGATATTTCATTCCCATGATCTAATTAAAGAACACCCAACTCGCATCTAATCAATTTGATTGAGATTTAAAAAATCACCTTAGATGGGCCTGAGAGAATTTTGGTGCGGCATGCAGCATGCTCACTTTCAAATAAGATGAATTTTGCAGCTTATTTAAATTTGTAATTTTGATATTATTTTTTCTGAATTTTTACTAAGTTATGTCGAACATAATGATCAATAGCCCCAAACAAATCATGAATTTTTTTATAAAAAATGTTTGTAGAAAATTATTTCTATTTTATTTTTTATGATATTTTAAATACTATTTATTTAATTTTCAGTAAAAAGTTTGCAAGATTAGAAAAAAAAGGTTAACAGCTTAAAATTAATTATATGAGTACTATTAAAAGCACTGCCAATTTGGATCCTGTCAACAGCCAAACCGCACTCCAATTTTAGAGTCCGATGATTGGAAATCTTGACATTTTTGTCATCTAAGCATCCGAATTCTCATAGTTGTCCACTTTCATGATAAAGCTTTCAATCATTTGCTAATTGATGCAAATGCATCGGAGCGTCCCATGGTGGCCCCCACTATATCCACATATCAAGCCATAGTTGGTTACAATAAGTACCAGATCACATGTTTAATCATATTTGTAGCATAAAAATTGTGAAGGAGAATATTTTTTTAATTGAAATTATTTATATATATGTATGTATGGTTAAGTTGTAAAGTGAAGAAAGTTGAAATAAAAGGAAGAATGGTTAAAAATATAACATGGGAGTATATATTAAATCAATTTTGAGAAAAAAATTTCATTAAATTCCATTACATGTTGCCAATCATGGCCTGAGGTTATCTATTAATAAGATTGTCATTGTAAGTTCAAGTCAAAGATCGGCAAATGAAATTTTATTGGAATTTTTTTAAAAATTCCTTTGCTGTTATGCTGTCAAGTCACCCTTCTTTGTTGGCGTGAGTCATGATTTGGGGAGCTCCATAACCGCTGGCAATCGCGATTGCGATTTCAGCCAAATTTAGCTCTAAGTTTGACATTGCATGCTACTTTTGTCATTTTTTCAAGTAAGTGTTTGGATGTTTCGACTGACAATTCTACTGGGATTCGGAAAGTTTACGAGTTTCCTGTTGTTTGTCCCACGACAGTATTGTCGACTTTACTCAAAACTCTGCAAATTTAATTCTAGTTTCTCTTTCTTTCGCCTCTTTCTCAGACGATTGCCGATCAGAGGTGGAAATAGCTTCTGTGGTCTCACATGGCTGTCGTTCCAGAGCTTGTCATATCCCATAAATTTCCAGAGGTTTGTTGGTTCTCTCAGTTTCTTGTGATTTGGGTTTTGCGTTTTGAATTTCCTATCAAGAGAGCGATATTGATGTTTATGTCTTCGAAATCAGTAGTGCAAGAGTGACAGTTGGAGAGTATCTGACTTGAGAATCCTGCAGTATGAAAAATAATCGGTCTTTTTTCTTACGCTTTCTTCCTTTTCCCCCTTGTTTTTGGCATGTTGCAGACAAGTTTCACCTACACGGAGAGGTAGAACAATCCAGAATCTTCCGTTTCTTATTTGGGTCTCTTGGATTTGCTTTCTCACATGGAAATTGTACATGCTCTTAATATCTGCTTTTTGATTGCTTGAACTTTTGCGGCCAAGTGTCTCAAACCCGTTTCCGGTTAACAGAGATGCAGTAATATATGCCCTTGGAGTTGGAGCATGTTCAGGAGATGCTGTTGATGAGAAGGAGTTGAAATATGTATATCATAAAGATGGACAATCATCCATCCAGGTAGGCTAAAAGAGAGCTTCTCTTGCCAACGGTTCCAAAAAAGATTCAGAACTGTTGATAGCTTTCATGCAACTCTTGCTATCTAACTGTGAATTATGCATGTGAATGCGATATTGCTATTACCAAGGTGGAAATTGGAGTTAAGAAAATAGGTGATGTCGATTCTTAGCAGCAAGTAAACATGTAATATCCTTCGTTACCATTGAATAGATATTGGAATACATATCTCATGACTTAAGGTTCCCTTCATTGAGACCGATGGTTCATTGAATATGCTACTGATAAAAAGATGGCTTCTTTGCCTGTGATCTAACCTGCCAGTCTGAATTCCTGGTGCAACAAAAACACGAACTGCCGTATCATCTTTTTTTGTCAGTGTGTTCATTTGACCATTAAAGTTGGCCCCTACTTCTCAGCTAGCCATGCCTTGTGGGGGAATCTTAGCCGGTCATTGAACAGCTTATGCATGGGATGGGCATGGTTGCATAGGATGTTGAGATAGGTAAGGATGATATCAGGAATAGATTGATTTTGAGGTTTTTAGGACAAGAATAACCAAGTAACAAAATTATTTAACAAACTTAAATTGGTTGAACATCAGCAATGGAGACCATGATTTATACCAATTAGGGATGAGTTGGTTCAAGTGAAGACTCCAAAAGAGCAGAAGAAGGCCCCGGCTGATGTTAATGTTGTTAGCAAGAGAAGAGTTGAAGCTCCATACTTCTCTGTATTTAGCTTGGTTCATGATAGAGTTGAATTGGGGAATAAGAAATTTATAGTTTGCTCATTAGTTGACTCTGCCTGTTTTTCTGCCAAGTGGTTTTCATGGTGGAGGACCAGAGCCTACCATTTTCTTGGTGTTTGTGGTGTATTCCTCCTGTAGGTGGTTATCAACCAAAATTTAAAGGTAGAATCAGTGGTTAATAAAACATAGAAAAGTAGACTTAGATGGTTTGATCATGTGAAATGGAGACCAAAGACTACACTGGTTTGGAGAGATGATTTTATCCAAATAGAACGCAAGAAGAAAATTAGGGGAAAGCCAATAACAACGTGGCCACAACTCATTAGGAAATATATGAAAATGCTTCAGTTTACTGAAGACATAACTCAAGATACAGTAATGGTGCAACAGGATCCATGTAGCTGACCTCACTTGAGTAAGAAAACAACGTATGATGATGATGATAATGAGGTGGTTACTGACTCCGCTCCTTGAAAAATTTTCTGCGATGATTACAGGATATCTTGAATCCCACCACTACCTTTTATTTATTATTGTTTGCTATGTTCTTCAGCAATCACTGAAATACATTACAATGCCTTATTGACTTTATGATGCATTGCATCTACAACAGTTATACAAATTGGTTTTCATCTTATTAATCTCTATGTTTATCTTATCAGATAAACTTTAATTGAAAGTCCAATGTCCATATTATCTTTTGGTCAATTAAGCTCTCCCTTTTCAGGTTTTGCCAACTTTTCCTGCTATCTTTAGTCTTCATGCTCTTAGTGCTTTGCAAGAGCTTCCAGGACTTAAGTAAGTAATATACACTTAAGCACTTATATTTCTTCATCCTTCAGTTGTGCAAATTCTTAAGGTAATATTGGCTTCATATGCCTCTCCAAAATGTAAGTGGTGTAGCTTTTCCGGATAACAACTAGCAAGCTCCTTGTTGTCATTGGATATCTTTGTTGGGAGATTTGCATGTTCATCCAGTGTTGTCACATCTGAAGAAGTGCAGATGGATACTGTTTGGAGATTAGCTAACTTCTTTTGATCAAGACTTACAAGTTTTTGTGGAACTATCTTACCAGATTTGACTTTAGTCTTATGCTACATGGGCAACAATACATGGAGATCTACAAGCCTTTTCCTTCTAGTGGCTTTGTAAGTTTGTCTATTCTCCAGGTGCATGTTCATGTCATGCTTCTTTACTGGACTCCTGTCATCTTTAATAGTATTAATATGCTGGGATTAGTGTGTCAGTTTTCAGAAACTCTTTAACAATAATCTGTGTTCTTTCAACTTGAGAGTTAAAGGTGGACTGACCATTTTTTGCTTGCATTCATCTGAGTGTGAGATTTATCCATTTATTCTACAAGCATGCCAATGTCTTAGTCTGTCTTTGTGCCTTTTTTATAAAATAGAATTTTTAGTACAATTATAGCTATTCATAACTTATAATTCAATAAATTATAATAATCTATATTAAAATATTACAAAGAATGAAGTATTGTTAAATTCTGTCACAGCTGTACAATCTATTGAATCAGCCATAGTTCGTTGTTAAGTGGTGTAAGATTTGCGTTTTTACAACTACCAACTAACCAATACTCTTCCAAGCTTGACCCACGTTCTACTGTCTTAGCACATTTGCTACTTGAGAAGTGACCCATCAATCAGTTGAAAAATATAAAAGGGTAAACTTCCTCTGCATTTTAACTAACCATTTCTAATATAGACTTGTGGAAACGTAGACTAGCAAACAGCTTATTTGGCACAGATGGCATCCATTTTAGCTTGTCAGTTATTGGGTAATTTGGCTAATTTCTTAACCTTTACTTACCTTACATAAACTTATGCCAATGAACTATGAAACTAAATTTGCTACGTTCATTGGTAATGTTTTGATCTTAAGCTTAGTTACTCAACAACTGCCATTCTTGATAAAATAGTTCTTTCAAAGGTTGTTTATAAAAAATTTTGTTTTAATTCTTTTTAATTTCTAGTTTGATTTCCTATTCAGTGACTGTAAATCCTAATACTCTAACAATGTTTGGTCAGATAAAAAATAGAGACGTGGTTGCAGGGTTGCATGACAAAGGTACATTTCCTTCTTGCCAAATCATCTTGAACCTAGCATTTTCAGGAGTAATATATTGGGGTTGTAACATAAGGTGATTCATACTGTGAATTTACCATCATCGATCCTGTGGCTTTGATAAGTAACATGCTTTGACTCATAGTCATAGCATAAGACATTGTCTTTATAGCAACTGGTGTATGTAATCAGTCAGCCTTATAGCTGCCAAACAAGAAATAAAAGGAATCAGCTTTCATGGAGGTCATGGCAACAATTTCAAACTTCATGGAATCAGCTTTTCAGTTCATGCTGAGAATTTTGGATTCTGTATAATGATATTTAGAAACTGTTACTGCATTACTCCATGATTCATTTTTGTATCAGCAAGAAGTCCATAAGCACAAATAATTCAAAATTTGGGGCAATATAATATGGATGATATGTGAGGCTTGTAAGTTGACTAATACAGCTCACACGTGATCCCTATCCATTGATATATAATGGGTAAATATCAATTCTTTTGGGTTATCTTTTAGATTCTCCTAAACCGGTATCTTGATCCTTTCTACCAGAGATAATAATAAGGCCCTGTTTGTTAGATCCTGAAAATGAGTCTTTCTAGCTCTGGATGGTGTTCATTATGCATCAGAGATGTGTCTTTAGTGTTTAGAATAGTGAATCAGAGATAGGATCTATAATTCATATTTAGTGTTAAACTTAACTCATTTCAGGTGTCTACCATAAAATTAAGGCTTTTTACCTATCTCCTTTAACTATGCAACAACTATTTCATGCCTTTTCATACATTTACTGCTTATCTTTAAGCAATTGGTCATTTTATCTATACATCACACACACTGTTTTCTTTACTTTTGGGAACTCCTGTAGGTGGTGTATGTCACCTAAGCTGCTCATCATGGTTATTCCATTGTGAAAATGGGATACCCTGAAATAAAGAAGATCTAACTATCAATATAGCTATCAATTTTCATGGTTGTTTACCTAGATGTTAGACTATTTATGCCTCGTTTTTGAGATGACCTAATGAAAATTCTGAATATGCTATTGTACAAGCATCAGTTAATTCACTGCATGTTTTGGAAGTTTTGAGTGGTTTTCCATTAGTTTCCATGATTCAGCTTGCCAAAGAGTTGGGTGAGCCTAGTCTTTTATTAATCCAATCAGGATGAATGACACTTACAGACAGATTGGCTATGATCCTCAATTGCATGCAATATGCACTAAAAAAATGCATTTCTTTTATTTGAGACAGATTTGAGGTTCCTCTAATGACTTAAGCTTATATTAACTGGCAGGTAAAGCAACTATTCTTGAAATAGAGACCACTAGCTATAGTGAGTCTGGTGAAGCACTGTGCATGAACCGGTGAGTACACACTTAAAATAGCCTTGGGATCTTATAACAACAAGGAGTTCAACTAGTTATTTTATCCAATTTGCAGGAACACTGTGTATTTGCGTGGGGCTGGTGGCTTCTCAAAATCTTCTTCTTTGTATTCATATTCGAAATATTCATCGAATCAGATTTCTCCTGTTAGGATTCCAAAGTATAAGCCTTTTGTTGTTTATGAAGAGGTCACACATCAATCCCAGGTAAACTCTGTCTTTGAAAGTTTCTATTCTAGATTTATGAAGTTATAGCATGTTTGAAATCTTTATATTAACTTGAAATAGAAGTTATAAAAAGTTTTAATCATTATATAAGTATTGCTTTTGAGCTGTTTGGTAAGTTTCATCAAAGAGGATAAACGGGAACTTGGAAGACACAAAATAAGGAGGTTTCTATAATTATAATCTGGTTGTTTTGTAGGTGAGCATGTGTGTGTGTGCGAGAGAGAGAGAGAGAGAGAGAGAGAGGAATACTTTGGTAGTGCATGTACTACCGAAATGAATTGGTATATTTTTTCCACTTGGGCCCTATGTTGATAATTTTATAAAATTCATTCCAACTATTATATTTAGTATTACATATTTAATAAAGATATTAAAAATCATTTCAATCGGAATCTTGCGTGAATCAAACTATTTAAAAAGATATAAAGTATGTGTAAAATTCGAAATTCACTTGGATCTATTCACTCAATTATTGAAATATTAGAAAATCCTAAATAATCAATATTATAAAAAAATCCTATGTAAACAGTATAATTGATGGGATAAACACTTTAGAAGGTTTGAATATTTAATTAAAAATACATTGGCCCCTTTAAATTAGCGACTAATTTTAATAGTTCAAAATTCATTTTTGAATTGATTTTAATTTCGTGATCAACATGAGCCTTTGATTGGGATGATCTTTGAGGCCTTAGTTACATAGATGATGATAAAATTAATGGTTAGGTTAGATCTTACAAAATCATCAAGTTGGAGCCTAAATGGAAAGGATGTACTGAGTAAAGCATGCTCTATTGAAGTATTCCCCCTCTCTCCTCTCTCTCTCTCTCTCCCTCTCTCTCTCTCTCTATATATATATATATATATTGAAGTACCAATTCATTTTGGTAGTGGCACAACCTTTTAATTGGGGCCTATCTTGATGATTTTATAAAATCCATTCTAACTATTATATTTAGTATTACATATCTAATAAGGATATTAAAAATTATTTTAATCGGAATCTTGTGTGGGCCACACCAATTAAAATGGTATAAAAACATTTGTAAAATTCGAAATTCACTTGGATTTATTCACTCAAGCATTGAAATATTATAAAATTCTACATAATCGATATTATAAATGGGATGAACACTTTAGAAGGTTTAGATGTTTAATTAAAACTGCATGGGCTTCATTAAATGATTAAACACTTTTAATGGGTTGAAATTCATTCTTAAATTCATTCAAATTTTTATGATCAACTTAAGATTTTGATTGAAATGATCTTTAAGGCCCTAGTTAAATAGATGATGATAAGATTAATGGTTGAGTCAGATTTTATAAAATCATCAAGATAAGGCCCAAATTAGAAGGTTGTACCAATTAACCTTGGTCCCCATCTACACACATACACACACTTCGGTAATGTTGGTACTACTGAATTGAATTGGTAGTACCATTTCAGTTGGATCCCATCTTGATGATTTTATAAAATTCATTTTGATTATTAGATTTAGTATTATATATTCAATAAAAATATTAACAATCATTTCAATCAGAATCTCAGAATCTTGTGTGGGCTACACCATTTTAAAAAGTATAAACATTTGTAAAATTCAAAATTTACTTGGATCTATTTACTCAAGCATTGAAATATTATAAAATCCTATAAAATCAATATTATAGATGGGATGAACACTTAAGAAGGTTTAGATGTTTAATTAAAAATATCCGGGCCCCTTTAAGTGATCAAACAATTTTAATAAGTTGAAGTTCATTCTCAAATTAATTTTAATTTTGTTATCAATGTGAGCTTTTTATTGAGATGATCTTTGAGGATATATATATATATATATATATATATGTACTACCAAAGTGAATTGATAACGCTATTTCATTCGGGCCTTACCTTGATGATTTTATATAAAATCCATTCCAACTATTATATTTAGTATTATTTATTTCATGAAGTATTATATATATCTAATGTATAAAATACGCTGAGAATGATTAATTTCTCTTGAATCAGAATTGTTGGTATACAACAATATATAGGCTATTATAGGAAGTGGAAATAGGAAACTAATCTACCAAAATTAGGAAACTACTCTTAACGTTACAAATCCCAAAACCTAAAAGGATGAGAACTTCTTTTATTACTAATGGGAAAAGATACATGAGTATGCTTTGCAAGTTCGCAAACATCACATGAAAATCTGTAACATTCAATCTTTTAAACAAAGAGGGAAACGTAATATTTAAGACTCTAAAGGATGGATGACCAAGACGAAAATGATGAAGCCAAATGACATTTTTATTTGAAGAATCGAGAAAAGACGCGGACAAGTTATTTATGACTCTCTTTGAAGTACTCGTTGTTTCAAGATAGTAGAGCCTATTCCTTTCCTTAACAAGTCCAAAAGATAGTAGAGCCTATTCCTTTCCTTAACAAGTCCAAAAGATAGTAGAGCCTATTCCTTTCCTTAACAAGTCCAATCTTTCTCCCTGAACCCTGGTCCTGAAAAACACAGTAAAATGGATGGAAAATAGCATAATATTTTAAGTCTTCTGTGAGTTTCAATCTTTTAAACAAAGAGGGAAACGTGATATTTAAGACTCTAAAGAATGGATGACCAACACGAAAATGATGAAGCCAAATGACATTTTTATTTGAAGAATCGAGAAAAGACGCGGATAAGTTAGTTATGACTCTCTTTGAAGTACTCATTGTTTCAAGATAGTAGAGCCTATTCCTTTCCTTAACAAGTCCAATTTTTCTCCTCGAACCCTGATCCTGAAAAACACAGTAAAATGGATGAAAAATAGCATAATATTTTAAGTCTTCTGTGAGTTTTTTAATTGAAACAAGATTTGCTGACAATTTTGGTACATAAAGAACATCTTTAAGGACAAAGGAAGGTGTCACATGGATATCTCATAATCCTGCAGTTGTAGCAAGGGACCCGTTGGCAACAATAATTTTCCTACTTCTAGGACACGGAGTATAAGTGCTGAAATACTGTGAAGTGTGAGTCATGTGATCTGTGGCCCCCGAGTTAATTACCCAAGAGTTGGTCAAACACTTCTCTGAGACATGTAATCCAAAAGGAAATGAAGACTTACGTGAGAGTGCCAATGAACATGCACCAGAAGGCTTCTCAAGAGATCCAATCAAGCCTTTGAGCTTTTCAATCTCTTCATTATTGAGTCCTCCTTTCTCCTATCCCTCGCTTTGGTTGGTTTGTTCTATCAAATGAGCCTGAGATTGAGTTCTCTGCTGACTTCCACGATTTCCCCATTCTCGGCTAGGTGGTTTACCATTCAATTTCCACCAATTCTCCTTGGTTTGCCTTAATTTTTTGCAATAGGTGCACCACAAATTGTCCTTGTTGTCCCTCCATTGATTGTTTTTGTTGTCTCGTTTGGAGAGCCTTGATATGTCTGCTTTCCCTCTTTCTTGTGCCTGAGTTTGTTCAGTTTTAGTCACCAAGGTTGAGCCATCTAAAACTTGAGGCACTAGCATTACTCCCCTTCGACTTTCTTCCGCACGAATTAGAAAAATTGTCTCCTCAAAGGAAGGTGTTTCTTCCTTGCCAAGTATGTGAATCCTAACCTGATCAAATTCAATATTGAGTCCAGCCAAGAAATCATATACTCAGTCCTTCTTAATAAAGTTCTTCAAGGTGACATCGTCTTCGGGACACTTCATCTCAAATACACGATAGTGTTTGAGTTCCTATCATAAAATTTTCAGTAAATTGGCATATTTTACTGCTTGCCTCCCTGTTTGGCAACACTTGTCTTCACCTCACTTGGGCTACATCGCGAGCCTTTGAATAGGTTCGCCGAATGGAATCCTAAATCTCCTTTGCAGCTGTTAGAAATATACAAGTATCACTAATCGCAGGATTCATTGAGTTCCATAACCACGATATGAACATGGAATCAACTTCGTCTCATGTTGCAAACGTCGGATCTCCTTTTCTTGGTCCTGTCCTGGGAAGATGGCTCAACCTCCCTTTACCCTTCAGATATGTTCTAACAAATTGAGACCACTTGAGATAATTTTTTTCATTCAACTTGTAGCCCGGACATTCTGCAAATCTCTAGTCATTGGATTTGAGTTGACCTCATCAGATTGAACTAGGGTGTTTGAAGCAGTCGTAGTTTCAGATGGCATGCTGATAAAAAAAACACAAAGAACAAGAAAGAGAGAAAGGAGAGAGGGTTTGAAACGAAGCAATGAAGACTGTAATCAAATGAACTTATTGCAGCAATGAAGGTTGCATATATAAAGTGTCGAGATATGGTTTTAATGACTTATGCAATCCCTGTTTTTTAGGGATTAGTTAAGTTGTATATTTGGTGTATATTCTTGTTAGGATAGTTTCCTAATTTGTGATATGGCAAACGTGGATATAACAGATGTATATGTATTTTTTCAAGATACAATTGAAAGTATTATCAGATTTTCTATTTCTACATGGTATCAGAGCTCTAGGCTCGTTACTGGAAAATTTTTTCTAAATCTCTTTGTTCATTTGATTCTTCCATATCTCCCTTCCAACCAATCAATCATGTCAGAAACCACTAAACTAATCCTATCTTGGATGTGCCTTCAACCAAGAATTCTATAGTAGTTTTAACGGGTGATTTGCAGAATATACCAGCTACATATCGACTGAATGAAAGGAATTATCTGAAGTGGTCACAGCTGGTTTATACGTTTTTGAAGTGAAGAGACAAACTGAGTCATTTGCTTGGAACAGGACCTGTAAAAGAGGATTCAAAGTTTGCTGCTTGGGACAAACGGGATTTGCTAGTAATGTCTTGGTTGTGGAATTCAATGATTCCAAAAATCAGCGATACAGTCAAACAAACCTATTCCAAAGTTCATGATGTTGCCCAAATTTATAGATTAAAACAAATCTCGGTGACCAAACAAGGAACCCATATAGTCACAAAGTATTCCAATTTCTTACAAAGCTTATGGCAAGAGTTAGATCATTACCAGTGTATCGAGATGAAGTGCAACCCAGATGCAATAAGTCTCAAGAGGTTTGTTGAAAAGATCTTATTTATGATTTCCTTGCTGGTCGTAATGTTGAGTTTGATATTGTAAGGGTATAGATCTTAGGAAAAGAGGATCTGCTGTCTCTAAATGAGACTATTTCAATAATCCGTGCTGAAGAAGGAAGAAAGAATGTTATGCTCGAGGCTCAGGCTGCGGATTGATTTGCCCTAGTGATAAAATCTACTAAAAATAAAGACTTGGTCACATTATAGCCCACTGAAGGATTCAATAAGCAGGCTGCCTCATCAAAGCCTCTCAACAAGCAATCAAAAGACTCTTTTTGGTGTAGATGCTGTGAAAGACACCGCCATACAAGAGAGACATGCTAGAAACTCAATGGACGTCCTCCGAATATGAACAGGAATTTTTCCAATAGGACTAAAAATGAATGAGGACAAGCACATGTGGCCAATACTCATCCAAGCAGCGAAGGAAATTCACAAAGCTCAATTTTTGAATTAAGCAGTTAAGACATTGAAAGGTTGAAGAATTTTTTGGGATCACTTGCAAAACCCTCCACGGCAGGTACATGCTTGTTGGTCTTTTCAGGTCTTTCTTTCTCTTCTTGTATTTCTAATGTTTTAGATAAAGCTTCTCCAAACACATGGGTAATTGATCCCGGAGCCACCGACCACATGACATGTTCCTCTTAAAAATTCATTATATATACCCCATGCTCTAGCCAGAGGACAATAATAGTTGCCAATGGATCCATGATTTCTGTTGCGGGACAGGGAGATGTTTATATCAATAACACCTTAACTCTAAAAAATGTCATTGGTGCTCCTAAACTCTTTATAAATCTGGTTTCGATTAAAAAACTCACTAAGTTTCTAATTGCATTGTGACTTTTTACCCATCTCATTGTATGTTTCAGGAACTGGGCATGAAGAGGATGATTAGACGTGATAGTGAAAGAGATGTCTTTACCACCTGGAAGAACAAAGTGGAAAAATTAGAGTTGAGAGTTCTCGTTCTTTATCATTCCTATCCGAGTCAGTCGTCTCTAATAAAGACAAAATTTGGCTTTATCATCGTCGTTTGGGTCATTCGTCTCTTAAGTTTATGTTTCCTTCGTTGTTCAAAGGTTCCTTAATTCAAAGTTTTTATTGCAGTGATTGTGAACTTGCTACACACAAGCGTTGTTCTTTTCTAATAAGTAATACAAAAACTTTTGTTCCTTTTTCTCTTATTCATAGTGACTTTGGGGGTCATCCACAGTTGCTAATGTTTCAAGTGCTAATTGGTTTGTGTCATTTATTGATGATTGTACCCGTGTGACATGAATATATCTCATGAAAAATAAATATGATGTTAGCACTATTTTTCCCAAATTTTACAACATGATCAAAACTCAATTTGATGTTGGAATTAAGAGATTTCGATCCGACAATGCTAGAGACTACTTCAATCAATTCCTCTCTCCATTTTTCCAAAAGCAAGGAATCATTCATGAATCCTCTTGTGTTAGCACACCTCAACAGAATGGGGTGGTTGAATGAAAGAACGATCATATCCTTGCTATCACAAGAGTATCCTTGTTTCACAAAAATGTTCCTAAACAATTTTGGAGAGAAGCTGTCCTAACTATTGTCCATCTCATAAATAGACTACCAACAAGAGTCCTTAATTTCAAAAGCCCAATGGAAACTCTTATAAAATTCTTCCTGACCTTCAATGCCTTAAACAATCTTATTCCAACAGTTTTCGACAGTATTGCTTTTGTTCATATTCTTTAGCAAAATAGGGGAAAACTTGATCCACATGCTCTTAAGTGTGTTTTTTATTGACTATTCTTCCACTCAAAAAGGGTACAAATGTTTCCATCCACCAACAAGGAAGTTCTACATCTCTACTGATGTTACCTTTAATAAAACAGAGTCATTTTTGCAATTCTTATCTTCAAGGGTAGAATTTGAGTGAAGAATGAAGATAGGGAAAAAGATCAGTTTCTTCTTGAGTTTCCTAGTCTGTCTGAGTATACAAAGTCTCAGTCTATAAATATTAAGTCAACATTGATATTTGTCTTGTCATCTGTTCAGCCCGGTTCCAACCCTACCGAGTCAACACTAATTGTTCAGCCCAGTCCCAATTCTATTGAGCCAATATCAATCGACAATTCTCTTACTCATTCACCTAGGTCACATGGAATGATAAAGAAAAAGGAAAATTTATACACTATACAACCACTACAAGTCTATTCTAGGAGGCGAATACCAAACTCTAGACCTGAGTATTTTCAATCACCTGTTCGAGCTGTAGTTCAAATACCTGAGATAACTCTTAGACCTATCGAGACCACCACAGAGTCACCTACCTTTGAGGAACCAGACAATAAAACCATTGAGCCAAATGACTATGACATACCGATTGCACTTAGAAAATTAACCAGAGCCTGCACTAAACATCCATTATAGTTATTCATGTCCTACCAAAACTTATCCCAAAGTCATAGAGCCTTCCTTAGCAATTTACATTCAATTCCCATTCCCAGAAAATTATTTGAAGCATTAGGAAATGAGAAGTGGGAGAATGCTATGAAAGTGGAGATGGAACTCTTGAGTGGAATAAGACTTGGGACTTGGTCAAGATGCCAGAAGGAAAGAAGTTGGTTGGGTGCAAATGGGTGTTCACAGTAAAATACAAGTTAAATGGTTCAGTGGAAAAGTACAAGGCAAGATTGCATGCAAATGGTTATACTCAAACTTACGGTATAGACTACCTCAAGACATTTGCTCCAGGTCCTCTTGTCATTAGAAGCTAATTTTGGATGGAACTTACAATAGTTTGATGTGAAAAATGCCTTGCCTTCTTACATGGTGATCTCGAAGAGGAAATTTGTATGGAAGTTCCCCCAGGATTTGAATCTAAAGATGGGGTGGTGTGCAAGTTGAAGAGGGCTTTATATGGACTCAAACAATCCTCGAGGGCCTGGTTTGGAAGGTTTGCAAAGGTGATGACCACATTGGGTTATAAGCAAAGTCAAAGCGATCATACTCTGTTTGTGAAACACTCAAATTCAGGGGGAGTAACTGCATTATTAGTGTATGTTGATGATATCATAGTGACAGATAATGATGTTGAAGCGATGCAAAGGTTGAAGCAGTGCTTGGAGAAAGAGTTTGACATTAAAGAACTTGGAAAATTGAAATATTTTCTGGGTATTGAAGTGGCTCATTTGAAGCAAAGAATTTTTATATCACAACAGAAATATGTGTTAGATTTGTTGAAGGAAACTGGAAGGTTAGGGTGTAAACCAGTTAATACACCAATTGAGGTCAATCACGGGTTGTATGAGGCTCCAAAAGACACAGTTGTGGACAGAAATTCCTATCAAAGACTTGTAGGTAGATTGATTTACTTGGCACATACGAGACCTGATATTGCCTTTGTTGTAAGTATTTTTAGTCAGTTTATGCATTATCCTAAGGAAATGCTTCTCAAGTTTGTGCACAGGAAAAAGGGAGGAAGCATGACATTGGAGGCCTATACCGATGCTAACTATGCAGGTTCTCTAGTAGATAGAATGTCAACCTGGGTTTATTACACGTTTCTAGGAGGAATCTTGTGACGTGGAGGAGTAAAAAATAGTGTGTGGTGGCAAGGTCAAGTGCAGAGTCTGAGATCAGGTCAATGACACTTGGGATATGTGAGCTATTGTGGTTGAAGATAGTTCTGAAAGACTTGCAAATTAAGTGGAAAGGTTCTATGAGGTTGTATTGTGATAACAAGTCATCCATTAGTATCACCCATAATCTGGTTCAACATAATCGAACGAAGCATATTGAAGTTGATAGATGCTTTATAAAGGAGAAGTTGGATAGGGGTCTAATTTGCATACCATTCATCTCAAATAAAGATCAATTGGCCGATGTACTTACAAAGGGACAACCAAGCGTTGTTTTCAAATGTACTATCAGCAATCTTGGAATGGAGGACATCCATTCACCAACTTGAGGGGGAGTGTCGAGATATAGTTTTAATGACTTATGCAATCCTTGTTTTTTAGGGATTTGTCGAGTTATATATTTGGTGTATATTCTTGTTAGGATGTTTCCTATTTTGTGAGATAGTTTCCTAATTTGTGAGATGACGAATGTGTATATAACAGATTAAGCTGATAATACAATTGAAAGTATTATCAAATTTTCTACTTCTCCAGAAAGAAACCCAGAAAAGATCCTAGGGCTCTGATGCCAAAACGTGGAAAATAGGCTGAGAATGATTAATTTCTCTTGAATCAGAATTGTTGGTATACAGCAATATATAGGCTATTCTAGGAAGCAAAGATAAGAAACTAATCTACCCAAATTAGGAAACTAAGCCTAACGTTACAAATCCCAAAATTACAGGGATCAATAATATTTTTCCTATCTAAATATGTACATATTGATTTGTTTCCTAATAATTTGGTGATGGCAATTGTACAATTCAACAATATCGAATTATTTCGGTGGTGTCACTCCATTTAGGCCTACCATGATGCTTACACGAAATCCAATCCAACCATCATATTTAATAATATTTATTTAAATAAGACACCAAATATTATTTTAATTGTTATTATGTGTGGGCCACACCTTTTAAAAGTATATTAAGATATGTGCAAAAATTTTAATTAACTTGAATCCACTCAGTTAAGAGTTGAAATGTTATAAAATTTTATATAACAATTATATTACGTGTAATGAACATTTTAGAAAGTTTAGATGTTTAATTCAAGGATATGGACCCCTCCAAAAAGTAAACAATTTTAATGGGTTAATATTCACTCTTAAATTATTTTAATTTTATGATCTATACAAGTCTTTCATTGAGATGATTTTTAGACTTCTAGTCAAATAGATATTAACAAGATAAATAGATGGATTAGATTTCATATAATCATCAAGATGAGCCTTAATTGGGTGACACGAACGACATAATTCGGTGTTGTTGACACTATCAAACCACTCCCCATATATATATAAAATGCTGGAAATATATTGTTTGCTATGGCATGTTGGATGACAGATGATTATGATAGTTGAGATACACCAATTAATTTACCCTTAACTTTCAGAACATTTTTCAATGGAATCAGGGTTGTTATCTTAAAAAAGAAAAACATAAAACAGAAACAAAGAATCATGAGGGGAAAATGGTGTGCAATTGGAGGCAATGTGCTAAGTATGGTCACTTTCCAACTGCATGTGTGGCATTTGCTGACTTGAAATCCACTGCAATTCAATCTCGAGTGAAACATAGTAAGAATTCATACAGATCGGATAATTTAACATATGGTTTTTCTAGTTGAATTGGAGCCCTTGTTCATTTTCTTTCTCATCACTCTTAATTGCTGCCAATTTAACTTTTAGGACTCTAATCAGCATCATTTGGTTCTATGATCATCCATGGTGGCAACTGCAATTTGAAATTCCTGGATTGTTGTAGATCAATGCATATCAAATACAGTGATTTTGCAGAAAAAGTGATTTGGAAGGGAATTAAATAATTCTCTTCCTATCATCTCAGCAATTGTTTTATGGGTTAGTAGTTAAAATTTTATGTTTACTGGTAGTAACAGAATCAGGGATTGCTCACATGTAGCATAGATGGTTGTCATAATATGGGCAAAACAGTTGCCCTGAGAGTGGATATAATGCCCCACCTATTGCTTAATAAACACTTCAGTTAAATCTCTGACTGGACCGTTCTTATGATTCCTGCTCATAACTTATGCATGTGTTGTATGTGATTTTGGAATTCTATTTTCAATTTCTGTTGAAAGCCAGTTGCAGTATTTTTTTTAACTGTGCTCTTGTTTACATCTTTTGCTTAAGCACCCTTCACTTGTCATTTCATTTCAGTTCTCCTTAACTTTTTCCCAAGTTGACTTTTGAGAGAGAGCTGTAGATATTTCTTCAATTTGTAGATGCTAAACCATGAATTCATCTGCAGAGTGTATAAACCATCAATTCATGTGCACCTTAGCCTTTGTGGTTTTCTGCGATAGTTCACAAGGAAGCTGTAATGACATTGCATGACATATGTCATGGTTGTGTAGGAATAACGAACGGCACTGGTGTAATATGGAATGAATACTGACCCAAAAAATTGCATTGAGATGACAGATGTAATCATATAATTATGCCCTGGGAATTTGGGCTGCTGGCTGTATATACATTTTAGCCATTCAGTTGGCAGTTATCAATCAGATAGTCAGGATTGCTTGATGTGAGTGATTTTAAAGCCACGGTGTGCCCCAGTGGGCTAGACTGTGGAGGCAAGCACATGATTGTTAACATGGTCACTTTCTGTACCTTATTTTATGTAAAAACGCACAAATTTGAAACCTTAAATAATGATGATGCAGGCATTGCTATACAGGCTATCTGGAGATTACAATCCTTTACATTCAGATCCTACTGTTGCTTGTGTTGCTGGGTTAGTACAGAATTTTATTATGGAACCAGGACTTAATTGTTTCCAGCTCATGTGTGTGTGTTTGCAAACTCATGTTTATATGCTTTTCCTCCTCTCTTTTTTCCTCAAGCAAAATGATTTGTGAGTAGTATTCCACTTTAGCCATCAATCTGATTTACGTAATCATCAAGTTATACTGTGTTTTGTTTCCTAGGGCAACAGTGGATCCTATATATTCCTTAGAAGTTAGCCTGTTCCACTAGAGTTTCAGAAAAATTTGAAGCCTTTTAGAGGTCATACTGAAAACTTCTTTTTCCCTTCATTCTTGCCTCAATTTGTTGACATACACCTTGACCTAGTAGGTGGTTATCTTTTGAAAATGAATTGTGGATCTTCAGCAATGGGCAATCTCTTAGGAAGATGAAAATCCATAATTCATGGCAATTCAGAACCAAGTCCATTAGATCCAAACCTCGAATCTATCAGTTTGAAAATATTGGGAGGATTGCCTATTGCCATCATCAATCACTGATTGTTATCTGATTGAAACCAATCTTTTTCTTTGTGTTTCTTAAATGAAGGTAAAAAATATTCTTGCAAGAAGAAGCACATTAAATCTCTGAATGTTTAGACTCTATGTTTGGATGTGTGCTTTGAGCCATCATATCAACTGGTTATTCCCTTCTGCTGCAGGGCCAGATGGAAACTTTCATGATCTTAATTCTGATTTTCTGTGGAAATATGTTTTGTTTGCTTTTCACCCCTGTCTTGAGCTTTGGTCGTGCTGCAGCATATGGTGGGATTATTATTATCACAGTAGAAAATGAACATAATATGAAACATAGACTATGGAATATTTAAATTTCCATGATGGTCTAAGCTTTCTAACTAGCTTAATATTTTTTGTGCAATGAATCTTAGGGCATCTATGTAAACCTTTTAAGTCCTGATTAATTATGCATAAAAAAACAATGATAACAACCATGACTATGTGAAACGATATTCACATCAAAAACAATGATAACAACCATGACTGTGAAATGATATTCACATCATTCTTTTCCCTTTGACGATAATGTGCAACAGCCACAAAAAAAATTGTGTTGATTATTGATAAGGCTGATACAACCAAGATGAGGAGGTTTGTTAGACCTGTGATCAAGACAGCTATGATCTGAGTCTTCAACCATATTTTTTGAATGGTAAGGAAATGCATTTAGGCTTGAAATCTCATTAACTCAACATGTGTCTCTCTGCTGGTTCAACTGCCTAGCAGGTTTCTTAATTTTTAACTAAATTGCTCCAAGAAACTGATTTCTGATAAATTTTCCTGAATCCTGACGAGAGCTTGGTTGACATGATAGTACAGTATCATTAAGTTATTTTAAAAAGATACTGTTGGCTTGAGCTTCTTTTTGGTTCATCAATAATATGAAGAGCTAACATGGGATCTGGCATGCTTGAACTAGTCATACTAACATACTATCTTTTAATACCAGAATCAGAGAATGATCTCATGATCCCTTTTGTGCAAGTTTTCTTGAGATATCTGAACCCCAAGTACTGAGCAGACAAAGTTTCCGAAGTATTATATTCTTGCCTACTCAGAGGCTCATGCACCAAGATGTTTTTATAGACCTCGCATGTTATGGCATTCAAAATACATGAAAATCTATGCATTAACACTCTTTTGCAACTTCTTTTTGGAAGGTTTTCTCGTCCCATACTGCATGGCTTGTGCACACTTGGCTTTGCAGTTAGAGCAATTATCAAGTGTCTTTGCAATGGGGATCCGTCTATTGTGAAAAGCATATTGGGCCGTTTCCTTCTGCATGTTTACCCGGGAGAGACCTTGATTACAGAGATGTGGCTAGAGGGCTTGAGGTAGAGTCTTTGCTTCAGCAGAAAAGTATCAACATAACAGATTGCTATAGTTGAAATAACAATCGTGCCTTCACCACTGTTTGGGCATACTGCCAATTGTGCTTGCAGGGCCCTGAAAGCATAGCCATGCACTGGCTGTCGCTATGCAAAAGTTGTAACTCACAGTGAGGGAGTAGCATTCTCGTGCTGCTTTCCAAGAGCATGCACGAGATTGACATCTGAAAGTCCTGTTCTTGTCCTAACATTAATACACAGAGCTCTAAATAAATTTCCCCTTTACCTGATGAAAAATCTGAAATAATTTCCTTAGTATCTGTAATACCCGAATTCCTGAAAAGTGGCTAAGTTTTAGAATGATAATCATTTTCATTTGTGGTGAAATATGCAATTTTCAGCTCTAAGAGGTATGAATAATTGACTTCATTTGAGGGACATTTTGAGCTTGGACTGATTGCTATTGTTATTTTTTATGCATTTTATATTTATCCTCAAATGTAGGAAAATATAATATTGAATCAAGGTTTGTAGACTCAGACGAGTCTCTGGTGAACTCAGATTCAGGCAGCCAAGATTTTGACACTGTATAATGCATCAGTCCAAAATTTCAAAATATCCATGCCATTCTCCCCCTTTTTGGTTGAGTTACAGAACCATGCACTAATCGGTTACTATCAATTGGTAGGATATCTCTGATTTCTGCATTCCGTTAATTAGCTGTGGTGTCTGCTGATGCAGGGTCTTATTCCAGACCAGGGTGAAAGAGCGGGATCGAGCCGTGCTTTCTGGCTACGTTGTCCTCAGCCACATGCCATCATCACTGTGAATTATCTCATATTTTAAGGCAGAGTCCCTCTTGGATTCCTGTCACCCATCTTCATCCAGCCTCCTGTAGTGAATAATGTTTGTCTCTGGAATTTCTGTGATGCTGGTGAATCTAAGACAGCTTTGACATGGATAACCAACCGAATGGACAGTCTCAATTCTGTGTATTGGATTTCAGATGCATTTAATAATTTAAATACCATAATCAAACGCATGATAGATGAGTTATTTCTAATAAGAAAATGAATTTGCCTTTTCTGCATGCTTTCTTGAGACATATCACCCACTTGCCCGGGAAGCAGGGGAAATGATGAAGCGCTCTGCCCTCTGGAACTGGAAGATTAAACACCGTTTTAGTATTTAGCAAACTAATACAATATAAAGACGATGTAATCCGTTTAGTACTCTTCTTTTATAATCTAAACTGCATAACAAAAAATAATTACAATTCATAACTTATTTAAGGTAAAAAGTATACAGTATATGAAAATTTATATTTTAACGTAATTTGATACAGGGCGTTGCTCTCGGTTCATCAAATCTATCTTACAATGATGGTTCGAGTCTATTTTATGTTTTATATT
Source organism: Pouteria campechiana (assembly GCA_036873735.1). NCBI lineage: Eukaryota > Viridiplantae > Streptophyta > Magnoliopsida > Ericales > Sapotaceae > Pouteria > Pouteria campechiana. The sequence continues at coordinate 25,446 of JAYJMB010026705.1, forward strand.
AAGGTTTAAACTTTAAATACATCAAAATTTTAGATTAAAATTGCAAATATATCATTGCTTAAATTGCACAAGGAAACTATATCCGTAACTCTTTGTATAAATATATCTTATTAAAAATTTTAAAAAAATAGAATTATCTTATTCTATTTAACCCTACAAAAAAAGGATTTTGTAAGAGATTTATTTCTTAGCATAAAGACAACTATGATTAAGTTTATATATACATATATATATATATATATGTGTGTGTGTGTGTGTGTGTTTGGGGGGGCGCGCGCACGCATGCATGCGCACGCGTGTGATTTAAATTAATCAAGAAAACTATTTATCAGATCAGATTATCTTTATAATGCATAAATCTCTTACCTATTAAAATCATGGTAGATCTTCGCCCTCCACACTTCAGGCCGCTGCCCTTTGGAAAAAATTACCGTTGTATCATGTGATGTGGTGCTCCTGATTCTCAAAGAGCCAACTAGCAGAAGAGGATTGGGCCGGAGACCAGTAGTTGCAGGCAAAGCCCACTGGAGAGCAAGCTCTTGCCAAGCATTTATTTTCTCCTCGTTCTCTGCCGTTTTCGTTTCGATTCTGCGGCGTTCTTGTTCGAGGTAGCCAACATCTCCGACGGACGCATGGCGGGCGACTCGGAAGACGAGTACCAACTCTTCCGAGTCGACGCGCTCTCCTTGCCTCGCCACGCTCTTAAAGACCTGCTCTCCCGCGGGGTTCGTTTCCTACACCCTTCTCTCTCTCTCTCTCTCTATCTCTCTCTCTCTCTATTTCGAGCCGCCAATGCTGTTGTCAGATGCACTATCCACTCATATCACGAATCTGTATGTAGCCCTTTATAGCTGCAGTTATTCATTCGTCTATAGACGACTGCAAGTAATCAGGTACAACCGTACAACTATAGAGTACCTTAAACTTGCTGCACTGAGCGTCATGTCTCAACACAGAATTCTCGGTGCGTGAAAATTAGGGTAGTCCCTCATGCTGGAAGTGGATGCAGATTATCTGTAGTTCGTATCTTCTGATTGAGCGGCCTGATTGTCACAATGATCTCGTCATAAGCTTCTTGCGATTAGTACGTCATTTTTAGTGTCATAGGTGTTCGATAGTTTGACCTGTTGCAGCACAGTAAGCTTTTGGTATCAGCGTCACACTCACTTGTTTTTGCTATGGTAATGCATAATGAATAGTATTAATCTAAATATTTTGTCTCATTTTCAATGTAGATGGGATTTTTCTCATGGTCCTATTATTCAATGTTGATTTAATTTATGCACAACAAGGGTTAAAATCGATCAGGGTGTGTTTGCGGATGATGCATTCAATAGCGAGTGATTTGAAATTTATATTTGAAATATATGATGATGTCAGTTGAATAGGCTTTTTAAATAGAAAGGTAAGGGTGATTAAAAATATAGGTAGTGGTGAGAAAAAGTTTAGTTGTTTGTGGTAGTTACAATGTTATATTAGAAAAGGAGTTGCTAATACACCCCTTGTTAAATGCAACTCTTATCCAAACACACCCTTAGAGATTTGATTGTTTTATGAATTTATAGGCAATCTAATGTATGTTTCAGTTGTTAGGATGATGTCTGTAGCACAGCCATGTGTAAGATGTCTTTTCCAATCTTTTATTTAAAAGACAATACCAATGTCAAGATTGTGATGATTTGACCATCCTTGAAAATGAATGCTTTAAACTTACTAGAGTATTCTGTTATGCTGATTTTTTTCCTCTATGATGTAGGTCTGCGGTCGCTGCATCTTCCGGTTGTTTGGGGTCCATGCCTTTGCTTATTCCTCATCATTTATCTCAACTTCTATTTTGTACTCAGTTCTTGAAGATCCAAAAATTCCTCAGGAAACTACTGTTGAAAATGGGTCCGTCTCACATGGAGGTTCACGCAATCCACATTCTTCAATGGAAGTACAAAGCGAACCAGTATGCAGCATCTGTTTTGGCATATTGCAGTTTAGTCATAATTCAGATAAGGAAAAGTGTGTACCTTCTGAGGAGGGAAATCCTATCAGTGAATTTGCCACCTCCATTGCTGAACTAGTGAAAAAAGAGGGCCATCAGATAGATAGCTTTTCTCTTGAAGTTTCCATACCAGCAGTTATTTTGGAAAATGAAGGAGCTATTAGGTGATGCACCATTGCATTGATTTGCACTGCACTAGATTTAACCAAAGCATTTATTTCTGTGAGTTTTTTCATTTTCATTGTCCTTCCTTTTTGTAGGTTATATATTAAAAATAAGTATGGATCTGAAGATTGGTTCAAAGAGAAGTTTATTGCTGAAAATATTTCCGTGAAGGATGACTTGAAATTGACTATAAAAAATTTGCTCGAAACTATGTTGGTAAATTGGCAAACTCCTCCTTTATATTGATTAAGTACTTATCACATGGCAAAGTTTCTTCATTTATGTCATGCTTGTTTCCTGTAAGAATGAATTATAAAATGTAAAATGCTTCTTTGATCCTCTTTGGAATTTGAAGTTTTGCAGGCTGTTAGTTGTGGTGTTAGCTCTTTTCATATCCGTTTAACATATACTCACACGACAGAGTCAATAAAGCTTCAGAATTTTCAAGCAAACAATGATAGTTGCAAGAGGAGGAAAACAGGCAAGTCATTGGCCATGTTGGTAAAGCAGACTTGTTCACACTCTGTTGTGCACAAACATGCATCTAACCACCCACCCACTATGCACTTGCATGCATGCAGCATGTTCATATCATTTCCATCCTATCTTGCTTGTGCAACTGTTCCACTTATTTAGGGTGCCAAACTGCACTCTATCTTAGTGATCCATTCTTTTCTGTAGTTTTCTTCTACATAGTCAATTTGGCCTGATTTCCCAAGTAGAAAAACAGCAGGTAGCTACTGAGTTTATGTACAGGTGGGACACATTTGAAACATTTTTGAGCTTTGCTGTTGCTAGTGGTGATTTAAATGTGCAACCTCTATTTTCGGTTGATGCACAATTTGTCAATTAGTTGCAATGTGCATTATTCTGACTGTTTTAAGCCTATTGTGGAGGTAAGCCAGTGCTGCGAAGTAATTTTACTGAGTCACGGATCAAGAGATCTGGTGTTGAGGATTTTGCAAACTAATGACAAACTGAAGGCAGTGAATTATATTTACAAGAAACACATGAATCAACAAAATTAAACCAACTGCATGCATAACTACTGTGCTGGTGCAGACAGCTGAAATAAAGTGAACGTGTGATGCATCAAAAAGCTATATCCATAATGAATTATTTTGAAATTGTCCTCTTGATTGGATTTGATTGTATTTGATTTTAGACATGTTAGCTCTTCTGGTCCTAGCATGATGACAGCTTATATTGGTTTGACAAGCAGATGTCTTCCCCCTGGTACTAGAAATGACTTCATTTACTGTGACAGGTACAGTGGATGATGCTGAGAGCATCAAGAATGTTGTATATTCTAATGGTGACTCCCCTGCTGTAACTGAAAAGATCCATGATGATTTGCAAGATCATGCACTCTGCAAGAGCTCAGCATCAGCACTGGAGAAAGTAGTTTTCTTTTCTGATTATATAGCTTCCCTGCGGCCTAACTGTTACATGTATTATTATTTCTTATTTTGTCTGGATGGCCGTGACTAGGTTTGCAAACCATGTGATGTGACATTTCATTGCTATAGGGCACCCATTTACATTGGTGGGAGATATTTGAAGGTATTCAAACAGCCTTTTTTTTTTTCCTGTCTGTGTGTGTGGACTTTAGATGTTGCTGATAGTGATGAATGAATTGCATGCCCAACCTGCTGTTATATTTTACTGCTCCTTCATTACCATTATTGTTTTAAGAGAAGAGTTTGGGTTATATGGCCTAACAGGGGAATTTGATCCTCTACTGTGTAATGAATGGGTATGATTCATTTAGCTGATCCCAGGTAGTCAAAATAAGCCTTGGATAATTAGGAAAAAATTGGCATGTGATTCTTCAAAGATTTTCATGGCTCAATCATGATGCATTCATCCACCTACCCGTAGGTAGAGTGTGACCTAAGATTTACATTGATCAGTAATATTAAGTATTTGCTTTCTCGTGTTTGATATGGATTTATTTTACCTTAAGTTGTTCAGTTTATCGACAGATGGTTGAGATCACTTGACAAATTTGATTTTATAGACATGCCCCACTCCACAATGGGACCAACTATTTGGATTGCAGTGATAATTTGTTGGTTGCACATGAGAAGAGGATGTGCTACAGCCATTTTATAGAATGTGTAAAAACTAACAGTATTCCTATAGAGAATAAAAAATGAAAAAAGCGATTCTTTTTAGGATAAATTTTTAGAATTCTTAATTTTGTATGGTTCAAGGCTGCTCATGGTAGACTGTAGACAGTGGACAACTTTCATTATTAAATTCCTCAGTTGAATGCAGCTTGCATTGAAAATTTGAAATATTCATCTGAAAAATTCATAGCAGGGCTAAGGAATTGCTTCACTTTTAAGAAATTTAATGGCTTCCTAACCATCCATAAAGCATCATCTCCACATTTAACCACTTATAAACTCATGGGATGCTGCTGTATTAAGTTATTTTCAGGCGTTAAGTGCAGAATCAATCCTGCTTAGTTTATGTCTTTCAAATGCTTCTGACTCCCATGAACTCTCTGCTTCTTTCCTGTCTGTTCTTGTTTATATCTTGGAAAAGGCACTCCCCTCTCCTTGACCCAAAACTACTCTCACTTCAATTCACAGTTCTTGCAATATATTAATACCACCAAAGCCTCTAGATATATGACAATCAGTCTGATTATCAAATCTTGATTCTTGCTTCTCTCCTCCTCCTTGTCCACATTAGTTTCATTTTCTATGTGAATTGAGCTGGTTGGTGCATTGCCCTGCTAGACAAGCATTCTATTTTCATTTCTGGCTTAACTCATTATCAGTCTGGAAAAGGAAGTCACATTGAAGAGACTATATTGATGGTCCAATTTGGGGTTTATTTTACCATAAAAAGGGCATAACAACCATTTTCTTAGCCTGAAATAGAGGAAGACTTTAGAGTGACTGAGTGGGGAGTGATTGTTAGGTAGGCCTGCAAGTGCCAGAAGTTTCCTCCTCCTTCCTGAAAGGAAAAAAAAGGGAAAGATTAAAATACATGGAAAAAGAAAGTCTTTAGAAGAATTCGCAGATGTTTTACAATGTTTAGTGATGGTGATGGCATTCTTACAGCTTTTCTTTGTTGCAGTATTCAAGAAATGTGAGCCAGACAAAGTGGATAATTGATGATGAAAGAATGGGTGAAGCATCTGTTGAGGTGCTAATCCATTTTCATTTTTTGTTCCATGAAAATTAAGCTTCTGCTTATAGAATTTCAGGCGGGAAGCTGTGCTAATTTTGGCTAACAAGCATCTTATTCTGCAGGAGATAATAGGGAGTAATGTTCTTCCGACATGTAGAGGAGACAACTACAAATTCCATGCTGCTGGTAGAGAAGACATTGATGTATGGATCCATTTTCTTAAATCTTGATCTGATAAATGCATTCCTGAAAGATTGATCACCATTTTGAATCAGGTCCGGATGTTGGGTTCTGGCCGCCCTTTTCTTGTTGAAGTTGTAAATGCACGCTGTCTTCCTTCTGCAGTGGAAATTTCAGTTATAGAAGACAAGATAAATAATTCAAGCAACAGATTTGTAAGTGCAATAATTTGATCCGTTAGTTGCTCTTTGTGACTCACTTTGAAATGTGGTGCCAAACTTACAGCAAAAGCATGTTGACTTAATTGGCTGATTTTTCAAACTCTGCCACTCAAATGCCTTTTACCTAGGTGGGGGTGAAAAACCTTAAGATACTTGGGAATGAGGCTTGGGACCTGATGCGGGAAGGTGAAGCAGAGAAACAGGTTGCTTTGCAGTTTGTTATCTTTCTTTGACTATTAAATCCATGTATGTTTTCTGCGGTTTTTATACACTAGATATAAAAGTTCAGGATGTGTCAGAAACTTGTTAGACATTAACATCTGAGGTCAATGTGTTTTATGCAGAAGCAATATGCTGCACTCGTGTGGATTTCTCGTTCACTCAAGGATACTGATGTGCAGACTATATCTTCACTCAAGGATATGGTGAGCTTTGTACTAGATGAGTAGTGTTCTATGCATAAACTTTAATGGTCTATTCTATGCATAATATGAACACAGTTCAATGTTCGCTTCTTCTTCTGCTCCCAAAGTTTATGTAATTGCTAACATTTGAAGAAGATGCTTCCAAGCTAAATTGCTGCCCTTCATGAATTCATGTAGCCATACACCATATTATTTTGATATCATAAAGTCATGTGGGCCTGTTTGGTAACAAGGAAGGGAAAGAAATCCTGTTTGTTCTTTTTTCCTATCCCTTTTAATTGATGTAACATTAACCTACTGCAACAACCCCACTTCTTTTTTTTTTTTTTTCCTTCATCATTGTCTATTTTTTCAATCATTACTACTTATCTTTCATTCAAAAAGCCTATCTATTTTATCTCGATTCTTTTTATTTTCAATTGTTACTTCCTATCTTGTCAAATAAATCCCTCCCATTTCCAAATTCTACATTTTTCTCCTCTTTTACTCATGACCAAATGGACTCTCGAGTTGTGAATCTGGTCTTTTCCATGTTCTTTTATTTATGTACAGGATGTAGAATATAAATTTTGTTCAAGTTAGGCTGTTCAAATCAGGTGTAGACCAGAAATCTAAATATTCACAGAAAGTGTTCCAGGTTTCACCATGATTAATTGGCCTCTTCGGACACAATATGGCACAAACAGTTGGAAAATATCTTATGTATCTCTTTGTGATCACAATTCGAGTGACAAAATGGGGACACTAGATGAAGATAGTTGAAGTTTCTAATGGAATTTTAGAGATGGCAAGGCACACTGTTTCACACTTGAGACATGATTTTTTTTTGTGGATAACTATCATGTGTTATCAGTCATAGGTCATGAATTTATCTCCAAATGAACTGAAAAATCTTTCAAATGTATTCCACAAATCATACATTGAGCCATAATGTGTTCTTGGCTAGATGTAAGAAATTTTATAGATGGCTGATTTTATTATCATCATCATCTAAGTCTGTTGAATCTGAGTTTAATGCTAATTATTGGTCCCAAAATAGGGGATATGACAAAGCACGAAACCAAGTAAGATTGAGAGATTAAATGGATGTGCAAGTGTAGAAAATGAATAGCAATGAAAGTACACAAGCACACACAGCAATAAACACACAAAGATTATAGTGGTACGGGCCCCTTTGGTACCTATTTCACTCTCCAAGGTATTCCTAACTTTGGGTTCCACTAATCATGTTTGGAATCACACCTCCCTTAATTTTTCGAGATCACTAAGAACTCATACACCATGTCTAGTTTTCCCATGAGGTTACTAGAAACTCTACACCACCTGGTTTTACCAAGCTTACCAAGAATTCTTTATACCACTTAGCTACAAGGATCCCCTTCCTCGTAAACTAAAAATGCGAACATTCCAAAACAAGAAAATGTACAATATAATGCCTCTTACTATGTAGAAATGTACACAGATTAAGCTCAAATATATAGAATAAATAATAAATTTATAATGCCTCGAACTCCTCTTGAGATGGATTTGATGTAGCTTTAAACTCATTGAACGTTGGAGTGCCTTGGAATGAATGCATTAGGAGACTTGATTAGGTTTCTTGCAATTGATTCATTTGTAACACTTAAACCCTTAAGAATCGTTTTCTTGTTCAATTTATCTTTTTTTTATAAGTTTTCAGAGGAGCTTTTGAATATTTGGAAGCTGACCACTAAAACATCACATCAATTTTTGACTATTAGGACTATAGACTTTTGTCGAAAAACTGTGGACAATCATGGCCTCCGAAGGACTTTGTTGGTCTCCTCTAGCCACACCTCTGTGAAATATATTCGTTACAAAAATCTCTACAAATCTTTGTAGAGGCTCAATAGACCTTTATGGATGTCATGAGAACATAGTAGACAACAAATGCTACAAACCTCTGTAGCCCTCCTCTGTCGATTTGAAGCTTGAGAACATTGTTCCAATGGCCTTGACAAACCTCTGTAACCCAACTCATATCCTCTGAAGGTCTCCTCTATCACTCGAAATTTTAAAACTTCATTAGTTTAAGTTCAAGTCATCTACAAGTTTTGTTGTCATCAAAACTATACATCTAAACTCAATAAAGTCTCATTCAAGCTACTCGGGGTTAGCTAGACTATCCACTTGTGATTTCAAAGGAAATGGTTTTTCGGATCCCTGGATTAGCACCTTAACAAGTGGTAGTAACATCCACCTCTTCAATATTTGGATGATTTGAATTCTAGTTTCTGTTCATATATTTCTTTTTTGCCTTTTTGGTTTCACAGGATATCTTGCAGAGAACACCTATTAGAGTGCTTCATCGTCGAAGTCCATTGGAACGCAAACGAGTGATACATTGGTATGGGTATTCTCAACTCTTTGTTTCCCAAGCAGCTCAATCTACCAAGGAAATGCCTCACTACAACTTGGCTTTGACACCAGGATGAAAATGGATAGAATTGCTGGAAGCAATCAGTATTTTCTATTGCATTTATGTACTCAGGTATTCTGGTTTCTTTCATGTTATTATGGTAGAAATCAAGTACATTATTTTACATATCTGTTGTTGTTGCTTTTGATCATTGAATCCTTTATGCTAAAGATGTCTTCAGTAAAATGGTTGCTTAAATCAAAATTTTCATCATAGATTTGCTTAGGGTAATTCTAAATTTTTAGATGCAAGTACTGTGCTACCTCATTTATTGTTGTATGAGTATCATCAACCTCACTGACACACAAAGTTGCAAAAAACAAGTGGTTTCTGGCAATTAGTTTTTTGGGTGCTTGTCCATAAAATTGCTTTGAATTGTTCCAAATGCTGTCAGAAACATCACTTGAGTTTGATAGCTTTATGCCACTGAGACCTATATTGCTTGTGGAGTTTTCAATGAAGTTTTGAATAACATAGCTGTTCAGCTTCTTTCTTGAAGCAGAGATATTATCTTATTTTATTTTTAAACTCTCAACATCCATGCAGGCTGGTACATACATAAAGGAATTTGTGCATGGAGATCTTGGCCGCACTGATCCTAGGTATGAGAATTGTCAGAACATACAATCTTTGCTGTTGTACATCGTGCTAATTTTGAGAGACATTTTCAACACTAGATTGATAAGTCATCAAGTGTTTGTATTTTGGATGGCATAGCATGTCATAAATTTAATCAAATAGGATACATTTGTTAATTGTTAACACAAGATTACCTCTACGTGGTAACTTTTATGGCCGCTTTTAGATGTCCCCATTTCTTTGCATGCAATTCTCACATATAGTCAGAGTGAAACAGTGTCAAATGTCATGAGATAATGACCAGGTGGCTTGTAGCAAAACCATCTCTGCTGCACCTACAATGCGTTTTATATGGTTTGCACTGGTTCTCCTATAGACTGATTATATGGGTTTTTTTCAGGATTCATCTTAGCATTGTTGCAGGATATATCACTTCCTTGAGACAGAGATGCAAAAGATTTACTGGAGAGATATATTGCTAATATTACAATAAGGATTAGGAAAATTATAAAATAAGATTTTAATATATATTAAGAATACAATAACGGTAGACAATTCTAAAAATGAAAGTTGTAGATGTTTATACAGTAATAAGTCTATACTAATAAAACTTGTTTCAGGCACGGAGATGATCAATATCATTTGTGCCTAAGTGAAATAAGTAGAGCTAAATAATAGAACTAGGAAATAATTTTACCATTTTAGGATGTCATGACTAGTTTAATATAAGGGATATCAAATTAAGAAAGGTGTTCGTAACAGGAGACTTGATTAAGAATATAGAAAAAAGATCATAGAGACTATAAGAGGACTCATGAAGGTTTTAGTTTTGAAGTGAAGAATGAAATAGGTGATGACATTTTAGATTTTGGTATCATATATGATCTAGCTTTAATAAAAAAATATTAACATTTGATAAGTATTAAGAGGGGATAACATACTTGTTAAATCGATTTTTTAATAGAAGGGTTGGATGGTCATTATATTGGATTTTAAGGTTGTATCTGATGAAAGTGTAAGTAAATAACGTAAGTTATTGATAATGGTTGCATATATCCAGAAATGAAAAAAAAAAACTAAAATTACTGTCATTTTTAAAATTAGGTGGTAAGTTTTGAATCTAGACAATAAGGAACATTTTAATAAAAATACAAAATTTAAGGAAACTGGGATAGTACAAAAGACATTGTGAGACAAAATGGCAAAGTGCATTAGAACAGTGAGGAGGGATAACTTAGAAGCATCCAACAAGTGTAGATATTTGTAGCAGGAAACTAGATGTCAGAATATCCAAAATGCCACTAACAAGAAACAATGAATTTTAAAGAATGACTAAAAATTAGAAGCAGACTAAATTTACAATAATATAAAAACTCAAAAAGCATAATAAGAAAATTATAAGTAGACTATAAATAAAGCATATAATTATCTTTATAAATAGAGTAGATACTAAATAAGATGAAAATGATATACTTTGGCTGACAAAATAAAGAAAAAGCACAAGGGCCTAACTCTTAATTTGCAGGAAAATTTAGGGAAAAGAAAGAAAATAAAGGAGGAAGTAATGTAATGGTAGAAATTAAAAGGTAGTATTAAGCTAAACAATAGAGTGTTTCTCACGGGTCTATTACTAATTCCATTGTAACAAAGCCTATTTGTAGGCCATTACAACTGCTCATCACGACATGCCATTACATGGTTGTCTCCAAAGAACTCACTTAGATGAAGCCCCTAACCTCTCATATACATGTCAAGTCCCCAATGGTTAACATGATCGAATCATGGATTAGGAATCTGCAAACGTAGTTACATCTAATCCATCATACATGCATAGCCATCATACAAGCTGCTGCCTATGCTGAAACCTCAACTGTTCATCAGAAGATCAACTTATCATTGTGTAAAGCAAGTTGTTCATGTCCCCATATGGTCCATCCATCATCTTGTTCCGATCACCTCCACTAAACGGGCTGTCCTTTGGTCATATCATCACGGGTCATGAAATATGGGCCGTCAACACCTTTCCAATGCTTATCATGTGTAGATCCAGCAAGACCACATTCCAAATGGACCCTACGTAACTAAGTGAGTGACCCAACATCTAGGATTAAAATAGAAAGACAGGGTAAGAAGATAGATTTAGCCCATTTTATATGCATTAGCAATGAAGGTCATAGAGAGGCTTAATCAAAAATAATAGATTAAAGAGAGATTGAAAAATTCTTTACATTGTTTATTAAATGGAAAATGAATTGAGTAAAATGAATTATCTATTCAATATCTCGTAAATTGAGAGTGCTTTACTTATTAATGTTTTATTGCCATCTTTCTAAAAAGGCGGCTTATTCAAAGTGCTTATTTCATAAAAAGAATGCAAAGCAGGCTAAGCCCTTATTTTTTCTAACTCTTTCCATGTGATCAATCAACAGGACTAGAATTACCCTTTCTTCCTGGCTTGCTGTAACTCATCAGATTTTCTTTTTCTTAATGTGCAGCATTGGTTCCATATTAGGTTGCAGAGCAGAGATCTTGCAACTTGATGTTACTGATGTGAAGATGGACTGCTTTAATTGAATAGCCATTCGACACAGTTTTAGCTCAGTTTTTTAATTGAGGTTAAAGCTTCCTTGTCTGCTGATTTCAATACTCACCCATTTGGCCGTTGCAGCATGGTTGACTTGAAATGATGTTTATGAACAGCATACCTGTTGGTAATAGAAGAGGCTTGGGATATCATAGCATCTGTTTAAAGCCCATGTAACAAAGATTCAAGCACTTCCCGAGTTGTCTTGGATATTCACATGCAAAAACTTTAATCAGTTGTCATTTATTGGAAAGAGAATGAGGTATCCAATCCCTGCCTTCTCAAACTGGGCATTCCGTGTCTTTTATTCTTACCGTACATAGAGCTCAACCACTTCACCACCTGCACTTCCATGAAAATTGTTAGGTGTTTTTCTGTTTCTTGGTAATTTAGTAATAAATACATTGAACAACTATGTCACACCTTCACAACTATGTTTCACCTGAAATTAATTATGTAGATCAAGCAACCGATATTGGTAAGTGATTCAGAAGCATTGTTATTAACTAGATCCTCTCTGGGCAGCTTAATCAAGTACTCTGGATCCTTTGACAATCTCTAGCTCTGCCAAAGTGAAGTTTGATGGAAGTGCCCACTTAGAAGTAGGAAGATCTGAGATGTCATCTGTATTGTCGGTATTCTAGTTGACAGTGTATGAGACAGACCTCTGTTTGTGCTGAAAACATCAGTGGTCTGGCGCACACAACTAAAATTTAAACTGTCTATTTACCTTTATTTTTAACTTAAAAGATTCTATAAAAGGAATTACTGCCATTAGTTCAGCTTTATTTTACACAATGCAATTTATTTTGTAATGAAAAAATAACATTTTGGCACTTTTTTGTTTTATAAATTTTGTAATTGGGCAATGTTCCTGACTTTTTGTAACAACATTAAACTTGGAATACAGAAGGGTTTAGTTTTTCAATTATAAATGCGTGGATTTCAGTTGTGCATAACAAGGTGCGGGGTTTCCTGCCTGATCCACTCCTTCCACAGGAGTCAGAAAATATTTGTGAGGTCTCTGGCAGCGTTTTGACTTGCCTCTCAGATACCGTGCCTACGTTTCATCCGGAACCCTCTAATTTTCTGATGAAATGGCTATCATGTTCCAGCGATTTTAATATAGCTTCTTGATCACGTCTCCTGAAAGAAGAGCCTGTGACCTTATAACCGGAGCTGTCTCTTTAAAGTTCAAAAATCTCTTTAACCTATCATTAATTGGGAATTCTCCTGGTTACTTAGCCTACTTAAGCAAATTGGAACTTCTGCC
>JAYJMB010026716.1:0-38438 GCA_036873735.1 Pouteria campechiana
AGTATATTTAGGAATCAAATGTGTGCAAAAGATGAAGTATTAGGAGAATAAAATATGACATTTTGCATTCTCATCACAAACTAATCAGGAGGAGATAATGAAAATTTGCAAAATTTGCAAACTGCATAAATCAATAACAAGGAGAACATAAAAAGTCATGATTAGTTATCTGCAAACAAACATAGTCTATTTATTCAGGGGGAGATTATTCTAATACAATGAGATAATTTAATAAAGTTTTGTCATAATAAAAAAGGAAGAGATTGATAGTGTAGATGCACAATTTTGATGACAAACAAAACTTGATTAAGTTAATGACTAATGAATATTTGTCAAGTGCTTAGTATGCAGAAATAGATTGTAGAAAGCAAAAAGTATGAACAAATAAAAGTAAGTAAACTTTGTCCAAAATTAACCCTGGACAAATGTGGAGCAAGAAAAGGTCATCTGACTTTGTCTCAATGAAAGAAATGGTTGAAGGTTGTCCAACTTTGTCTGAGTAAGAGAAGCAATTGAAGGTCATTCAACTTCATCTAAACAAGAAAAGCTGGAAAATAGCCATGAAGTTTATCCAAATCTAAGTCTGTCTAGCATCGTCAGTGTTGTCAAAATTAGTTTTAACATTAGCTTTGGATAAATGCAAGAGAAGAAAATTCTTTCATCCGAGGAACATAAGTGGAAGTCAAAATTCATTCGAAATTAACTATGGAAGAATATACTGAAGCATTGAACAATTCCAAAATGACTGAATTCATTTGAATTTAATAGCCTCTTTCCTCAATGATGAACTAGTCAGTCTATTGCTACATTTCCTTGTCCAATGCTTCCCTAAACTAGTACTTCTCTTCCCCCCTAGCAAGACCGGTGTTGCAGACGATCCCAATTGATAAGAATTAATTAAAAGATGACATTTTCAAATGAGAGCAGATCAGAACGGTCCTCTACATTTAATGAAGACCACTTAACACCAACAGCTGGAATTCAAAGTTGATATAAGAGATGCTGAAACAAAAAATAAGAAGAAAGCAAGGTGAGAAAATTGAATATTATTGAGCCAGAACCTTGCAATACATTCAACAGACTTGAGCCTTCGTCCTTCAATCTTCCAAATCATTAAAAGGCCTCTAACTATCATTCGGGAAAAGCTTTTACTCCTGCATTCAAGTTTCAAAATTTTTCCCTGAGCATTTAGTAAACACTTGTATAAGTGCATTCAACCTCTGTGTTCTTTACTTGTAGTTGCCTTAAGCTGGTATTTGAGACTAGGCTCAAGAAGAGCTATGATTGTCTACGACATGTGTATTGTTTATGCCCCCTGGAGCTAATCTAGAAGATTACTATTACACTAGTTTATGCCCTCCAGAGCTAATTTACAAGAGTGTGTTGCACTATGTTTATGCCCCCTATAGTTGGAATATAGAAGATTGTTGGGTGCACTAATTATATTCCATTATATGTGATAGTGGAACCAAAGATACTAAGAGGAGAGTGTTCTTAGAAGAGTGGGGTAGAGTGTTGACTTGAACCACTATAAATATCCTTATGCCTTGATTATTTATGTGTCAACTAGTGATTATATTATTTGCTAGCGGGACATTAACATACAAAGAGTTTTAACAAAATTTTTAATTACGTAATTTACCACTCCCCTTTTGGGTATTTGCCTAACCTTCGAGACTAATAGTATGAGTTGTTGGTGAGCTTGAGAAAACCAACAATGTGAGCTTCTAGTGAGCTCATAAAACTAGTGATGAGTTCTTAGTTAGCTCGGAAAACCAAGTGTGATTCCATAGGGTAATTTGCAACTCTAGGAAAGGAATGGTTTCCTTGTGGAGGAATGCTTGGTAATTTGTGATCATCGTACCATGGTATTCCTCATGGTGTAGGATGGTGGGTGAAAGGTTAGAAGAGGAGTGCTTGGGCTTAGTCTTTGGTGGAAGCTGAGATTTGGTTTTGGGAGTTGGTTTGGAGGATTCAGGAGGAGCTTTTGGCATCTAGTTTTGCCTTTTTAGGAGTTGGCTTGATTTTAGGTGTAGGCCGAGGTTAGCAGTGGGCTTCTTGGTCTGGCTTAAGTTTAGGGGACTTGATCTAAATCCTAATGTAGCGAAAGAGGTTAGGGTTGGTGAGTTCAGGTAAGGGAAGGGAAAGGTTGTTAGCCAGGACTTGTACATTGGCCTACTTGAAGGAAGAGTTATGAGGTTGGGAGTGAAAGGAGGCTCAGGAAGAAGTTGGATTCTTGAGAGGGATTGGGGAGCTATGAGAAGGGCAACTCCTGAGGAGAGATGAAAAGGTTGTGTGAGAGAAATAGGTTAGAGATAGCTATGTTGATCTCTGATCTAGCTCTGAACTCAAAATGTGGCTTCTAATGGGATGGTAGATTCAAATAAGAAGATCAGGGTTATCTTTTTTCTTTTGATAGAGGAGGAGGATGTTGGTCCCATTTGAGTGATAGCTCAAGAGGGAGGGGGGGGGGTGAGGAATGGAGCTTATAAAAATTTTGGCCAAATTTAAGAGATCAAAGTGCTAAAAATAAATGGAATAGATTATGCAACACAAAGCATATGAATTTTTATAGTGGTTCAGCCCAAACATGACACCTACTCCACTCTATAAGTTAGCTTTTCTTACTATACTTACTTATTGGTTTTACAAGCTCACCAACAAACTTTACACAATTTTGAAGTTCACTAATGAACTTTACAGATGTTGCTCAGCAACAACCTTATACAAAATAGTCAGCAAGCCCCTTGCTTGCGTCCTAATTAACAAACAAAAATTATATAATAAATGTGCCTCTTACTTAGGTAGATTATACAAGGTTAAATGTAGTACTACAAAGTATAAAACACTTAAGTGTAGATTCTTTAGACTCCAGAGAATGTCATAGAGAATAGAGCTTTAAACACTATTTGGAGTTATGTGAAGGGTGTTGAATGTTGCTTGGAAGAAAATCTTTTAGAGTGTAAATGCTTAGTAATTTCTCTTAGTAAATTCTCTTAACCTTTTGGAATGTCCTTATTTACTCTAGTTATACTTGCTTTCAAATATTCCCTTTGAGGATAGTGGCAAGCATTGAATGTAGGGGAACATTTGAAAATTCAATCATTGTATCGTTCTCCAAGCTTCGCATCATCTGGAATCAGATTGTATGGAGAAAAGGAAGAAGGCTTTGTTGAAAACTCTCACTGCTTGATGTCATTCGTAGTTTCAGATTGTCCAAAATAACTTCGGACTATATGAAGGCTTTGTGTGAACAGTTCAGATCGGCAACATTCGAAATACTTTAGTTCGTCTGAGGTAAATATTTTAGACTAACTAAGATGGCATGAAGTACATAGCTATGTGAATTTGAACTTCAGCTTTGTCTTAAATTGAGTTTGCAGTGTCCAAAAACTTTTGGCACATTTGAAGTTTGTGTTCAATGGCTGAAGCTTAGGACTTGATCTTTTTTGGACATAAAGACCTGTTTTCATATTTTAGCATTGGTTGATCTTGGTTTGAATTCAAGCTTAGCTTCACAACATTATATCTTTGGTTTCACAAAGTCTGAAGCTTTGCTTATGTCCAAGACTTTGGCATCTGATCTATTTACTTCTGCACCATGCTTCAACACACTTGAACCATGTTCGACGCTAGTCTTTGAAGGTTGTTTCATGTCAAACATATCCTTGAACTATAATAAAACCTTGGAAGCTTGGATCTTGTATTTGAAACATTTGAAACATTATTTCAAACATTGATATTATGTCTATAGTTTTTATCTTTTTAGCATTCATGTTTTCTTCTTATATTTAGTGAATCTTGTCTCTGATATGATCTTAATTGTGCTACACACTTGATCTTTACTTTTGGTTAAATACATTCATCATCAAAATCATACTAAGCAAAGGAGGTTTGGTTCAAAAATCTTCCCATTTTTGATGATGACAAAACATTTGAGTCAATTACCTTTCAAAAGAAATGAAATCGTATAAATCACATGGGAATTAGATAGAAATATTCTAATTATAACAAGATATACATAGCTCCATTAATTGAGTGCATTCTCCTCTTGATGAATGCACTGTATTCTAATACATGCAATTTCTTCATTTACTTATCATACAAATTTTCTCCCTTTTTGTCATATTAAAAAAGACACAGAGGTAAGAAAGTATGAAAGATATAGAGTGTGCAATAAAAATATAGAGAACATAGAAGTAAAACATGAAACATTTCATTGCATTTAATTGCATTACAATACAAACAAAATTAGATAAGATAAGTGCAACGGATTATAGGTGTGAAAGAAAGTGTAGGTAGTGATAGGATGGGCTATTGCTAGAAGAGGATTGGGGTGGAGCCCGATTATGATCCTTCAAAGAAGTCATGGGTAGAGGCACACGTCCATTACTTTTGGGAAGGCCACATTAGAGGAGCCGAAGTTTTAGACAAGGGATGGGAAGGTGAGGGGAAAGAAGAGGGTATTGTTGTTACTATGCTTTCTTCTTTCTTCTCTTCATTTGCCTCCAATGATGGTTGAGTTGGACTTAAGTAAAAATGAATCTCATTGTCTCCATAGTCAATTTGAAAACACTCTAAGAGTATTGTTTTGTCACTCATTCTTTCTTTTAAGGTGGAATATTAGCTTCTTTGGACTCTGATCCACCTCTTCTTCTGTTGTCTTTGCTTTCGGACTTGCACCTCACTTACTCCATCTCTTCTTTTCTACTTCTTCCCATGGCAACAAATGGGTTGAGGGCTCAAATAGGCATGGCATGGGGGGAAAAGAGATTTCCTGGAAGAATTTCTGAGAGGAATGAATGTTTGCTGAAAATAGGTAAGAGATAAGAGTTCCAACGAATAAGATTTAATTGTAGAATGAAAATGAGGCTTCATCTCAGAAATGAAGATTTATACATAGGAGAAGATAATTTTGTACAATACGAAATGAGAGTTTTGGCTTTTCGGATTAACAAAAGAATTTCTGACAAGAGCAAAAATTTCATACAACATGAAGTTATAGCTTCAGACGAGGAAGGGCTCTATCCGAAACTGAATGTCGAATGAACTTTAGACATTATAAAGTGAGGTCTTATAATGTATGAAGGTGCATCAAAAACTAGATCTAAGAAATATGAAATTAATTTCATAGCATCTTGATGCATAAAAATATAGCATTTGAATCATGCAATTCAAAGAGTAAGCATTTGGATCATGTCCACATAAACATAAATGAAAGATCATAAAATATAAATTTTGTATGTGGATCTATCACACCTAACTCTCTTCTAATCATGCAAAATCTTTCCTCTAGAGTGGCTTAGTGAAAATGTATGCTAACTGATTCTCAGTTGACATAAATTCTAAGCAAATTTTGTGATTTTGGATGGGATCTCTAATGAAATGATGTTGATCTCCATATACTTAGATATAGAGTGCATAATTGGATTCTTGGTTAGATTTATAGTACTAGTATTATCACATCTAATGGGTGTATCATTGAATTTTTGATGCTCAAATTATAATTCCTCATAAGTGCACGAGTGTATAGTAGTATAGTGTGCAAAGCAAAGGTCGATCTCA
Source organism: Pouteria campechiana (assembly GCA_036873735.1). Classification (NCBI taxonomy): domain Eukaryota; kingdom Viridiplantae; phylum Streptophyta; class Magnoliopsida; order Ericales; family Sapotaceae; genus Pouteria; species Pouteria campechiana. Next base: position 5,566 of record JAYJMB010026716.1, read on the forward strand.
TAGAGAACCAATCAAACTAATTCAATTATCTCTAGTTAATAAAGCTAAAAATATCCTAAATAGATGTATTGGAGACAAAGTCAATCAAAGTATAAGATAAAATAATGGAAAATAATGATAGTGAGTAATATAAAAGAGATTCATAGGTTACAAGAGTCTACGGATCTGATTTCACCACTCAATAATATCCTACGTTGTTGTGATGTTTGATGTCAATTTATTATCTTAGGTCCATTTTATCAATTTTATGATTATTACTATTAGGCGTCCAGGTTTAAATTAAATATTTTCTCCCATTCCAATTACCTATGGTGTGTAGTATAATTGAGGTTGAAAGCTCATGAAGATAAGAAGAACTTTAGTGAACAAAGTAGAATAGTTTAGTATATGGAGTCTACCTTAACCATCTACTCATCATTCAAGAGTGCTCTAAATATGATTTAGCATATGATGTCTACCTTAACCATGTTTCTCAGGCAATCAATCTAATTCATAGAATTGGTGATCAAACAATTAAACGAATCAGACGATTGTAATAATCACAATGAATGAAACAAGATATAATTAAATTGATAAACTAACAATGCTTATTTAGCAAAGAATATCAAAGAGGGGTACATCTTCATCCTAAAAGAATAAAATTAGTTTATGCTGAAAATAGAAAGAAAAATCTTCAAAATATGCATGTTGCAAAATTTGAAATCTCCCTCTTGCTTCCTTGCAAAACTTTCCTCCAATTGTTGTATCGTTGTTTCCTCTCCAAAAGTCTTCTATTTGGACATCTGCCCCTTTTTTATAGATCAAATCCTCTTTAAATAACCCTAAGTTAGGGTTATGTGGCACATCCATACATATTAAAACCTCAGTCTTGCATAAAATTTATTAAACTTCTAAAAATATCAACTTTTCGCATGCCCAACTGTTCACTAGAAATAGTGTTCAATAGTTTGGCTGTAGCTTTCTCATACAATACTGAAATTATGTGATTATTAGTGAATTAGAAATATAATTTAATAGGATATAACTTTTATGTTTAACAATTTTTCTAAATTAGCCTTAGTCTATGTCAAACATTTCCCCAAAGTGACACCTTTTTTAGACCATTTGTTTCAGACATTATTTCAGCTACTACAAATAGTTAGTGTTTTAGCCCTAAATTTCTCATCCAAACTCAGAATCATGTGATTCTTGATTCTTGGGACAAATAACTAGAATATCAAAAACTTCCATGTTGAACACTTTTCTTGAATCTATCTCAATTTATACTAAAAATGGCCTGAAAGTGATTTTTTTTTTCATATTCAATAGTTTTAACACTTAAAACAGAAACTAACCTTACAATATATAATCAAAAATAATAAAATTACATCAATTAAGGATCCAAAATATGTGAATTTAGGTATTAGAATACAATAAAATATGAGTTCATCAAATACTCCCAAACTTTGCTTTTGATTATCCTTGGGTAAAATAGTAGCCAAACTCATGAAACAGTTAGGATAGCCTCTCTTAATCAATCAAGAACATGCCAGACAAATTATACATGTACATATAACTTAGAATTCATTCAAGACACTTTCCAAGTATGCTTCATCAATCCTTTCATGAAGTGAAAATGTATATGTGTGCAGTGTCAATCTCATGCTACATACATGCATTTCACTCAACAATTTGCAAACCAGTGATTCTAATAATCTTCATAAAATACCCCATAAGCTTACTTTTCATAATCCCTCTCCAATAATATAGATAACTTTATTCACTTGCATCAATAGGCCTTTGTTTTGGCTAACAAAAGAAAAGGAATAAGGATTCATAAAGTAAGAGATTATAAATAAATTTTCACATGAATGTTCACTTTCTTGACTTTTTGTTTGGAGTTTCTCTATTTATTTTTATTACTATGGGCTTTATTAGTTCACACCCCCAAACTTATTTTCTGTCAAGTTCATTGGAATGTGATCCCTCAATTAAAGGATGAATTCTTGTTGATTCCTTTCCTTTTTGTCCTTTTTCTTTTCCTTTTGGCATTCTTCTTTTTAGTACCCCCAAACTTATGTTCTTTTGCACTCTTGTACCTCTTTGTAACCATGTGTATAGAATATGTCTCTTCATAGGTTAATCATAGTTTTTAGGCTGAAAAGGTTAGGATAATTAGGCTAGAGAAAGAAAATTTGAATGATTGTCTTTCACATGCTTTGCATATGCTATCATTAAGGCTTCATGGGGAGACTAGTGACAGTAATGTACTAGGCTAGCTTGAAAGGCTCAAACTGATTAAAGAATGCCTAAATCACTTCTTAACAAAAATGTTATCAAGGATTTTGCTTTGAGGGATAATCAAACAAGTTCTAGCAAGCTTATGCAATCAAAATATATCACTGAATTCACAACATCATCAACTAATCCATAAGCACTTCATATGATCATAATATAATGTGCTCAATGAAATTTTCATCAGTTAGGATAACTGGACAGATACTTCGTCTATCATAAATAAAAGCCGAGCAATAGTTAGAACAACCGATCATCTTCGCACTGCATTAATGATGATACTTTTATACTAGTGAAAGCAGCAACCAATGCAGTAATATCTTGACCAGAACTTCTTGAGAAACCCTAAATCATATTCTTCAATGTCTGCACTGCAAGCATATTACAACATACAAGGAATATGTAGAAGCCAAAAGATTTAAAATGCACCAATTAGATTATCTTTTGTCATTAATGGAGCTCAGCTACCACCAATGACTAGAATTCAAAGCAGCTATAAATAAAGCATCATTGGAGAAGAAGGAAGTAACCGAAGCATTTGAGAAAATCTTTCAAGCCTCTAAGTCCAGACAAGAGCTGTTTGTTTACGCCTCCTAGAGCTATAATCTAGAAGAGTGTCAGGGACACATGTCTATGCCCCCTGGAGCTGGAATCCAGAAAGTGTCGGGGACACTTGTTTACACCTCCTAGAGTTATAATCTAGAAGAGTGCCCAGGACACTATTATATTTTTGCTATTAGGAATAGTGGAACTAAAGACACTAAGAGATAAGTGTTCTTGGAAGAGAGGAGTAGAGTGTTTACTCAAATTACTAAAAAAATTATTGTCTTATTTATTTTGTGTTTGAGTAATTAATTGCTAGAGGGAAAAGTAATCCTAAAGGGGTTAAGAAATATTTTTAAGTACCCAATTCACCCCTCCCCTCTTGAGTTTTAGCCTAACCTACGAGACCAACAAGTGATATTAGAGTAGACTATACAAAACTTATAGTGATCTAGTGGCTAACCCATCATCCTCATTACAAATATTCGCCAAAGGTTAATCGTCCTTCCGGCCAACCCTATTTGATAGAACCAACTTCGCTTAGTGGAAGTTAAGGATGAAGCAATTTATTATAGTTAATGATTAGGAATCTTGGAGGGCTATTAAAGTTGGAATCACTCTTCCCACTACTGATGTAGATGCATGGACCAAAGAGGAAATCACCTCAGTCCAAAAGAGTGCAAAGGCTATGAACTCCTTATTTTGTGGTCTATCCTATTTGAGTTTGATAGAGTATCCTCTTGCACTAGTGCAAAAGGTGTATGGGATAAATTAGTGTCTATTTATGAAGGTTCCTCATAAGTTAAGGAAACTAGTAGAAATATGTTAATAGGACAACTAGAAAATTTTAGGCTTAAGGAAGAAGAAAGTATATCTAAAATATATGTTCACTTTTCTAAAGTTACTAATGCTTTGAAAGGTTTGAAAAAAGAAGTTACAAATTCTGAACAGGTGATGAAAATTCTAAGGGCGCTACCAGAATCATGGAACCAGAAGATCACAACAATAGAAGAGGTAAAAGATATGAATACTCTTCTGGTGGATGATCTTATTAGCTCATAATGTCACATGAGCTAATCAAAAACAAAAGAGAGGAGTCAACAAAGCCAAAGAAAAGTATTACTCTAAAAGCAACCAAGGAGAGCAACAGTGATCAGGATCACTATCTGAAGATGATATGGCTATGCTAATTAGAAATTTTAGAAGGTTTGCAAGAAATAGCAGAAACAATTCTTCAAGGAGATAACCTGGACAATAGAAGAAAATGACTAAAAGAAAGAAGGATCTCCCCATGTGTTATAGATGTGGAGGGATCAGACATATGTCACCAGAGTGTCCAAATGAAGAAAAAGTAAACATGAATGAGAAGGGTGATAGAAAAGAAAAGAAGTACTTCAAAAAGTCTTCAAGAAACTAGGCCAGAGGAATGTACATGAATGATGAAGACTCATCTGCAATAAGCTCAAGTAAGAAAGATGACAATGAGGTTGGACATCTTGCAAGAATATGTTGCATGGCCCAGATGGAGAATGAATTGACATATCAAATCATCATCAAAGAACAATGCACAACGAATCTGGAAACAGAGGTAAACTCTTACTATTCTTACTATTTTGACTCTTCAAGCTCAAATAGCACTTGTGTTAAATGCAAAAAACTTGATGAGTTACAACAATCATAAAACTCTTTCTTTAGTGAGTTTGAATTACTCAGTCAGAAATTTACTCAAAAAAAAGACACTTTGATGCAACTGTCAAAGTAAATTCTATTTTCACAGAAAAAAATTTATCTCTACAAAAGGAAGTTGGAGATTTGAAGAAAGAAGTAGACTTTTTAAATAATATGCTGAATAAATTCTCCAATCTAGGAGAGTTAGTGGCCAAATTTATGAGAATGACCAGTCAAACTAGCAAAAAGGGACTTAGTTGTGAACAATTAGATGATGAAAATTTACAGAAATTTGCTGGGTGGTCCAAAGGAATAAATCTTACAAAAGAAAAAGAGATTTGTACAAATATTAGAAGACTCATAAATTATCCCCGAATAAAGAAACTAATAGAATATATTGCATCTATTGGAGTCCTAAATATTTGCTATTTCTGCAACAAATTTGGACATAAAGTGTATATTTACTTTGCCAAAAAGATTCAAGTAAAATGTGCCAAGATGAGATAAAAGTGCAAAGAATGAGCACAATTTATGCCACACACATTTACGCTAACATCATTGGACCAAAGAATTGGGTACCAACAAGGTAAGAAGAAAATTTGCTTTGAATGTAGGTAAGTCTCAAAGCTACAAGAAGAAATGCATGGTTCATGGATAGTGGCTATTCGAGACATATGACTAGGAACAAAAAGATGTTCAAAGAATTAAAGCCAATGGATAGAGGAACAGTAGCATTCGCAATAATGATAAAGGTCTCATCATGGGAATAGGTAAAATTTATGGTTTATTCAATGCATGCATAGAGGATGTATTATATATAGAAAGACTCAAGCACAACGTGCTAAGCATTAGTCAATTATGTAACAAGGGTCACAAAGTTGTGTTTGAATCATCTGCATGTAATGTATTCAGTATAGATAATGATCTACTATTTAGTGAAAAAAGGCATGAAAATGTTTATCTCATACAACTAGATTATATAATTGGAAAATGCTTAATTACGGTCAAGGATGATCCATGAGTGTGGCACAAAAAGATGGGACATCAATATGTCAAATATCAAGTTTTTGTGGAAAAAAGGATCTCGTGATTGGTCTACCAAAATTAAACTATGACAGAAATTAACTATGCAAATTTTATCAACTATCAAAACAAATCAAAGCATCATTCTATCCTAAGAATGAAGTATCCATATCTAGACCTCTAGAACTATTACATATGGACTTATTTGGACTATCAGACATAGTCACACTTGGAGGAAAAAGATATATATGTGATAGTAGATGACTATTCTAGATTTACATGGGTAATTCTCTTAACTAGCAAAGATAAAGCATTTTCAATGTTCTACACTTTTTCAAAGCTAGTCCAAAATGAGAAACAAATGTCTATTGTATCGATCGTGATGGTGAATTTAAAAATAGAAAATTCATTGATTTCCGTGATGAGGCAGGAATTTACCATAGTTTCTCATACCCTAGAACTCCTTAGCAAAATGGAGTTGTGGAAAGAAAGAATTGAACAATTCAAGAAATAGCAAGAACCATGCTAAATGAAAGTAAATTGTCCAAAAGATTCTGGGGAGAAGCAGTTAATACTGCTTATCATGTACTAAACAGAATTACCATTAGAGTAATTTTAAAGAAAACCCTATAGAAACTTTGGAAAGGAAGAAAACCAAATATTTTATATTTTTATCCTTTTGGATGCTTATGCTATGTGCTGAACAATGAGAAATATAATCTTGGAAAGTTTGATTCAAAGAGCAATAAAGCTATCTTTCTTGATTACTCTTCTAACAGTAGAGCATTTAGAGTCTATATTAAGAAGACATAGGTTGTAGAAGAGTTTATACATGTTAAGTTTGATGAAACACATTTAACACTGAGAAAGGAGAATGATAGTGATGTAGATGAAGTCACAATAAATATAAAGAAACTCAAATTGAAGGATTAAGAGAATGACACCAACACAGAGGACGTACAAGGTTTAGAAAATGAAGAGGAGATAAGTAAAAGTAATGTTCCCTATCAACCTCCTGCTGATATAAAGTTGGTTACTGCTCATCCCAGAAAATAATTATAGGAAATGTGTATAATAATGTCAAAACTAGAAGGTCTATGCAAAATGTTTGAGGTCATTATGACTTCATATCTACAATCAAACTAACTAACATTGATCAAGCTTTAAATGATGAAAGTTGGATTATAGCAATGTAAGAAGAGCTAAATCAGTTTGAAAGAAACAAGGTATGGGAACTAGTTCCATAACTAAGAAATGTTGATGTAATAGGAACTAAATAGGTATTTATAAATAAACTAGATCAGAGTGGGCTAGTTATAAGAAACAACACGACTAGTTGCCAAGGGGTACTCCCAAGAAGAATGAATTGATTTTGAAGAATCATATGCCCCTGTAGCTAGATTAGAAGTCATTAGAATGCTGCTCGCTTTTGCATCTCATAAGGACTTTAAGTTATTTAAGATGGATGTAAAGAGTGTATTTCTGAATAGATACTTAAATGAAGAAGTGTATGTAAATCAACCTCCTGGTTTTGAGAATGATGATAAACCTGATTATGTCTATAAGCATACTAAGATGTTATATGGTTTAAGACAAGCTCCAAGAGCCCTGGTATGAAAGTATGCGCAAATTTTTAAGTGATCATAAATCAAGAGAGGAAAGGTTGACACCACTTTGTTTATCAAAAATATTGACAAAGATATCTTGATAGTTCAAATTTATGTGGATGACATTATATTTTGAGCTACTAATGAAAGACTTTATCACGATTCTCAAAGATCATGGTAGGCTGAATTTGAAATGAGTATGATGAGAGAATTAAATTATTTCCTTAGATTGCAAATCAAACAAAGAAACAATAGAAATTATATTTGCTAACCCAAATATATAAAAGAGATGCTAAAGAAGTTCAACATGGAAGAAGTTAAGGTAGCAAGCACTCCCATAAGTACATCAACAAGGTTGGACAAGGATGGAAAAGGTAAACTAATAGATCAAAAATAATATAGAAGTATGATTAGATCTCTTCTCTAGCTTACTGCATCTAGACCAGACATTTTATTTAGTGTATGCTTATGTGCTAGATTTTAGTCCAGTCTGAATCCCATCTTATTGCAGTAAAACAAATTTTTTAGTATCTAGTTGACACACCAAATCTAGGACTTTATTATCCTAAAGGGACAGATTTTGAGCTTATTGGATATTCTGATGATGATTTTGGAAGATATAAAGTCGATAGAAGAAGTATTAGTAGAACCTATTAATTTTTGGAAAATAGTTTAGCATCATGGTTCTCTAGAAAATAGACTAGTGTTGCTCTCTCTACAGCAGAAGCTGAATACATAGCCACTAGAAGTTATTGCGCTCAGTTGCTGTGGATGAAACAACAATTTCTTGATTGGACTATGCTATAAAGACATACCCATTAAATGTGATAATATTAGTGCTATATCTTGACAAAGAACCCTGTTTCACATTTGAGAACTAAGCATATAGAAATTAGGTATCATTTTATTAGAGATCATGTTCAGAAACATGATATATGTCTAGAATATGTGCCCACAAATGCTCAACTTGCTGATATTTTTACAAGGCCACTGTCATTAGACACCTTTTGCAATATTATAGGAGAATTAGGTGTGACAAATGTGATGATATGAAAATAAAATCTCTAATGTTTCTGTGCTTGAAATTGTGATGTTGAATAAGCTTTCTTGAGATTAAACTTCATTTCAAACGAAGTAAGATATTCGCATTAAATGTTGTAGTCATACTTCGTCTGAAGATTGATTCTCGATGTCAAGTATACATTGTTTTCTTGCTAGAATTAACTTAAAACTATGATTATCACATCTAATTCTATTTTTAGCCCAAGTTATTCTTCCTTTCTTAGAAAATCACATCATGCACCTCATATAGTCCCCATAATACATCTATTTTAACTCCTAAATCACAATCCTTCTCTATACTACCAAAATGAAACTCTTTAGAGAAGAACATTTTGGAAGCAATCACAGAGAGAAGACAAGCGCATGGTGGGGACTGAAGAATCAACTACTGGTTCTTCAATTGTTTTTCTGGAGAGAAGAAAATGCTTCTGTGCTCACCACTTTTACAATCATTCTCTCAGAAGCATTTCTCTTCAAAATCTAGTATTGTAGATACAATTTATTAATCTCATCATTGCCAGATAGCCCTGGTCACATATTACCATCATCTGCGGCATTTGAAGAAGAGGGAAATGGAATAAACATTTATATTACGTCCATCTCCAACCCTTGATCTTCCCATCAACCATCCAAAACTATGGTTTCTCATAATTGAAGAAATTGCTCATAGTTTTGGATGCACATCCCCCCACCTTATGGTCAACCTCTTCAGGTTACACAACAATCTCTCTCTCCATCTCCCCAAACTTAAAATGATTATGTCTAGGCCGATATGCTCTATATTGATGCTTGTACTAAAATGAAATGAAATCACAACTTTATTTTTCAACCTTGGGTACTAGGAATGGATTGTTTTTTTTTCTTATGACAAAAAGGGGGAGATTGCATATGCAAATTATCTCAAAAAGTGAATATAAAACTACATAATCTTTAATTAATAAGGGGGAGAATACATCTAAATAATTAGGAAGAGAACAATGTAAAACAAGATAAGGAAACATCAGAAGATGACAAATTGTGGAATAATTAAACATTACAAACATTTCTATTTGCATAAATTCAGGAGGAGATTATCTTTTATGAGATAATTTTAAATCAAGTTTTGTCATCATCAAAAAGGGGGAGAATGTTGACATAAATGCATGGTTTCGATGACAAACAAAACTTGATTAAAAATTATATACTAATGGTTGTTATTGAGTTTTTAGCATGCAGAGTCAAGTTGCAAGAACTAAAGAAAAATGAGCACAAGGAACATATTCCATGATGACAAGGCCTAAGCAAGTAAAGAAGCAAAAGATGAATTATTGTAATAGATAAAACACAAAGGACTTGGCTGTTTCCATTCATTTATCAAAATGGAGAACTACATTTGATGAATGCAGGACAATCTATCTATAATAGAGTTCATCTACTATAAGCAAATCGTAGTTCTTGCTAATGCTCGCCTGATGAGAATAGACAAAGGCAGAAAAAGTGAAGACCCTTTCAACATAACCAAAGACTTCGTCTGCCATCAACAAACAAAGCAGAGAAGCAAAAATCGAATGGCATAGCATAAACTTCGTCTGTCACGAGGGAGCTAATGGTCATCTGATGTCAATAGACAAAGCAAAGAGCAAAGCAAGAGATTTGTAAAGTGATCGTTTATTGTTAACAGACAAAGTGAAGATATATTCCATCAAATGAAGGCGTGAAGCAAATCAACACTTTGTCTGTCACTTATAATAGATGAACTCATTAGAAGAAGGCATGAAGCAACAAGACACTTATGCTTCCATGGTGCAATAGACAAAGAGCTTGAATGGTGACGTTCGTCTGGCAACAATAGAAAGAAAAATTCATCTATCACTTACTAAGATGAAGAAACTTTTCTTATGGACAACTGGATAGATACTTTGTCTATCATAAGTAAAAGCCAAGCAACGGTCAGAATGAACTGATCGTCTTTGCACTGCATGAATGATGATACTTCTATATTGGTGAAAGTAGTAGCCATTGCAGTAATACCTTGACCAGAGCTTCTCAAGAAACCTGAAATCATCTTCTTCAAGGTCTGTGCTATAGGCATTACAACATACAAGGGATATGCAGAAGCCAGAAGATTTAAAATGCACCAATCAGATTGTCTTCTGTCATTAATAGAGCTCAACTACCACCAACGCCTAGAATTCAAAGCAGCTATAAATAAATCATCATTGGAAAAGAAGGAAGTAATCCAAGCATTTGAGAAAATCTTTCAAGCCTTCCTGAGAGCATTAACTGATCTGAGCTAAACCTTCTGCAATCTTTCAAGAATTAAGACCCTTGAATTCAAACCTTCTTCAGCATTTCTTGAAGGATCTCAACTACCATTGGGAAGATCATTTACTTCTGCATTCAACTTTCAGAAAAACTTCCCCTGTGCTTATTATGAAAATCCCTGTGTTTAAACTTCTGATGTTCATTTCTTGTTCCTTGAGCTAGTGATTGCGAATAGACTTAAGAAAAGTTGTGACTATTTGAGTCCAGACAAGAGCTGTTTGTTTACGCCCCCTAGAGCTATAACTAGAAGAGTGTCGGGGACACTTGTCTATGCCCTCTGGAGCTGGAATCCAAAAGATTGGGGACACTTGTTTATGCCTCTTAGAGCTATAATCTAGAAGAGTGTTGGGGACACTATTGTATTTCTGCTATTAGGAATAGTGGAACCCAAGACACTAAGAGATAAGTGTTCTTGGAAGAGCGGAGTAGAAAATTTACTCAAACCACTATAAAAATCACTGTCATATTTAGTGTTTGAGTAATTGATTGCTAGAGGAAAAAGTAATCCTAAAGGGATTGGGAAATATTTTTAAGTACCCAATTCACCCCTCCCCTCTTGGGTATTAGCCTAACCTACAGGACTAACACATATTATATAAAAGTAAATTTACCTAACCTTGTAAAATATACACAATTATGGAAGGTTTTCCCTTCCATCACTGTACACATTCATATCACATAACATATGTCATCACAGTCATGGGATATTCTCTATCCTATCAATTCCACAAACTCATTTAAAACCAAGTCAAAGGATCCTTATTATTCATCCAATCCATACATCAACATTCGGAAGAATCTTGGGGTATTTATTATCCCACATCCATCCATACATTCATAAGCATCAAAGGATACTCTTTATCCCCAATAAATAGCACATTCACATCATAGAACATACATCAACCCTTGCAATCCATGATACAATAAACACCAGCCCTTACAACACAAGGGATACTCAATATCCCTATAAATCCATACATTCATAATTTGAAATTATAAAAATGGTTATGGAACGTAAACTATTTTCAATAAAAATCATACTTCACAACAAAAATTTATAGAATATTTAATATCCCCATCCAATCATACATACCCATATACAAATGACAGGAAAACTACTATCCCCATCCAATTATATATTCAATCAAAAAAAGCCTTCTTACCTTATTGATGACTCATCTTACACTTCTTGAATTCTTTAAGTTCGTGATGTTAAATTCTAATTCCTCACAAGTGTATGGCTGTATAGCAGTATAGTGTGCAAAGTAGGGGTTAATCTCATAGAGAACTATTCAAATTGATTCAACTATATCTAATTATTAAAATTAAAATTATCCTAAATTAACAAAGATAAAGTGGGAATTGATTATATCAAAGGTTAAGTAAAATAACAGAAAAGAATGGCATTGAGTAATGTAAAAGATATTCTCAAGTTATAAGAGTCTAGGGATCCAATTTCACCACTCAATGATATTCTCTATTATTAGGATTTTCTTTTCAATTCATTATCTTGAGTTTGTTCTATTAAATATATGATTATTACCATTTGGCATCCGAGTTTAAGTCAAGTATTTTCTCCCATTCCGATTACCTATGGTATGTAGTGTAATTAAGGTTGAAAACTCATGAAGATCAGAAGAACTTTAGTGAACCAAGTAGAATAGTTTAGCATATGGCGTTTAATTAACCATCTACTCATTCATTCAAGAGAGCTTCTAAAACATGATTTAACATATGGTGTCAACCTTAACCATGTTTTTGTTAGGATTATTCTAGATGATTTTGATGATAACAAAACTTGTATTAAGATAAAATAATATGTTTGTTTAAATCATTAACAATCATTGCATAATTATTATTTGATAAATATTAATTGATAATGTGAAATGTATACATTATCATAAGTATTTAATTATACAAACATACATTTTTTACTTCATAGTGCACTTAACTTCAGTTATCATTCTTTAATAATGAATCATATTTAGCACTATACTTTATTGAGATATCATATTAAGTGCTTGAGTGAAAATGAATGTTATCCTTGCTCCACAATATGTGCAAATTACAAAGATAAATATGCTTTGTTAAAATGATATATATTTAGAGCTAACAACATAGCAAGTGCAGAAAACTTCTAAGTGTGGAAATAGGACCAATTGCCACAACCCACTACTATTTTTCAAAAGAAGTATAATAAAGAATACAACTTGAGGAGAAAGAACACGAAGAAAATAATGATTTCAAAGACGAGTTACAAATGAGAAAATTTCATAGATAAATGCAATGACAGAAACAGTCAAAGATGAAACCATGGTTAAGGAGTACAAAGTTGTTTAAGAAATTCAAACTATCAATTGGCTAGAGTTTGTCTGAGATAAAGTAAGAAGGAGTTGAAGAAGAAAAAGGATTAAGCCAAAACCTTCTACAAATCTTTTCAATCCTAGGCCAAGAGCTCTAACCTTCAAATATCATTCAAGAGCTTCATCTTCCTATCCATAAGGCCTATTTTGTCAAGTATATTCAAGGGAGATATTTTGTGCTACAAGAAACTTTGTTTGAGCAGTAAAGCAAGAAGGAAGAATTTTCCCATGGATAAAAAGACAAGCTGTATAGACAAAGTGAAGCAACTTCACTTGAGCAAAGTCAAACAAATCAAGAATGAAGAAAGTAAGAAGTTGCAAAGATGAACTCCATTTATTGCTTGAACAAATAGAGAACAAATAAGGATTTCGACTTCATCCATGGGATGAAATTTGTCTGTTACTACAGACAAAGTAGAAGTAGCACAATGAGAAAAGACAAAGCTGTATAGATAAAGTAGCTACTTAGACAAAGTGAACTTCAATACACAGGCACATTTGTCTATAACTTACTACAGATAAACCTATAAATGAAGTGTAGAGCCTAATTCATCCAAGACAAAGTAAAGTAAAATTCATTTGCCACTTTCAACAAAGAAGAACATCATACTTTTTCTATTCAAGCAGACAAAGCAGAGTTTGTCTATCAATCAGCTTGACTTTGTCTATGGTACCAGAGTTCATCTGTTATTTACAATAGACAAATCACACTCATGAGGGATGGACTGACAAACAAATCTCATGGGAGAATTCATCTAAAACTTGAGGTAGATAAATACAGACAGAGAAAGGCCATGACTTATTAAAAGGAAAATTAATTTATGTCACTTGCATCTAAATGGCATCTATACTTGTGCTTTCATTGTGTAGATATATTTCAGTTACCATTTTTAGCAACAAGCGGCACTACAAGTTTTCCAACTGTGTCAATTCAAAATAAGAAAAGACATTTCAACAACAGCTCATCTTCCTCTCTGTTAAAGAACGACGATGCAGTTGCTTGAGACAAATCAGAAGGCATGCATTCCAAAGGCAGAAATCTCAATGGTCTTCTTCATTTATTACTGCTCTCATTTTCCAATGGTCAAAATTATGAAGAAGCTATTTAAGAAAAAGAAGTGGGATGATTCAAAGGTGATGAAGGAAGACATTTCAAATGAGTTTAGCCTTATACAAATCCTTCCACCCATGGCTGAGTGCTTAAACCATCATCTATCTTTTATAAGCTTCAATTTGCATATCTTTATAGCCATTGAGTTTATATTTTGGGAAGATCTTTTTTTATTAATAGAACTATAAAAGATATCATCTTTCCCTATGCTTAATGTGTATTAGTTTTTTGGTTAAACTGAAAAACCAGTGAGTTTGTGGTGAGCTCAAGAAGACTACATTATATGAGTTGTTGGTGAGCTCTGGAAAACCATCAAGTTTGCTGGTGATCTTCAAAACCAATGAGTTTCCTGGTGAGCTTGTGAAAATCAGAAGAGTGCCTGGAGCATTATGTTTATGCCCCCTAGAGCTGGAATTCAGAAGAGTGTTGTGAACACTGTTTATGCCCCCTTAGAGCTAAAATCTAGAAGAATGTTGGGAGCAGTATTGTATTTCCATTATATGGGATATAATGGAACCCAAGGCACAATGAGTGTGTAATCTTGGAAGAGTAGATGTAGGGACGGGGTTCTTGAACCACTATAAAAATTGTGTTATTTGTGTGTATTTGTTTATTTGCATTATTCTTCATGCACTTTATTGTTTCATTATTCATTTTACATCACACTTCACACAAGCACGAAAAGAGGAAAATGGTTCAACAGGGATTAAGCAATGAATTTTCATATAACCAATTCACCCCCCCTCTTGGGTTAAGCCATATTATGGGCTCTACAAATGGTATCAGAGCGTGCTAGATAAACAATTCTAGTGATCCGTTTAGCTTACCCAATAATATCATCCTCTATCTTCTCCAAAGGATACTCCATCTCTCCACTTCCTTATTTTCAATAAATTCAATTATGTGTAATGGAAGAAGAGATTGGAAATATATCTTATGGCCAAATTATCTTCATCTATGGAAAATCATATATATTAGCATAACTGAGCATGAAACGATAACAGATCTAAAAATATTAAAATTTCTCTACATGCTCTCTGCCCCACTATTTGCAAAGATGTCTTAGCTTATAAGTTGATACGATAAATCTTAACACAAGCCAAAGATAATTACTAAGGGGCAAAACACTTTGTGCTTACACACTACTTATGTTACTATTGAGGCTAACTTGAGTGTAGAAAATCAAGAAAAGGAGAAAATAAACTTCTGAAGAAGAAGAAGAAAAAGAAAAAGAAAGGAGACTTGATCTGAAGAAACAAAATAAAAACATGATGAAATACCAAGTTCCTTCAAAAGATAAATGGTTCCTAAATACTAGATGAATAGAGCAACTCTCACAGGAACCAAAAGGTAAGTGTAGGTATGGTATCTAAACCTAAATGATTTAATTAAGTGTCATTATTTACATTTAAATTTTTGCTTATGCATTCTTAGAAATGAGGATTTGAAATTTTTTAATAACTTATTTGTATACTGGTTTTTCAAAGCTAACCAGAAACTTTTACAAATAGTTGGTTTCATAGAGCTTACCAACTAACTCTTGGTTTATCAAATGGAATGTAAAAAAATAATGCCTCTTACTTAGGCTAACATGTATGAAAGTTAAAGCTTAATTGAAAGAATAAAGTAGGCAATGAGATCAAATTCAAACTCCTTTTAAAGTTGGTATAGATCCGATGTTGAAAATTCTAAATGCTTTGGTAGTGACATAGTAGCTGGAGTTGAATGATGGAAAGTTATGAATGCTCTTCTTTTAATCAACAAAATGATTTTTAGTGTAATCTCTCTATTGTTTAAGTGTCGTCTTTAATCCTCTATATATAGGATTTGAAAATTTTAGACATTGCAACCTTTGACTTAATTTTAAAACTAGTTAGGCAGGTTTGGTGATGACTTTTGCAAGTGGTTAGAGTTCAGAAATTCTGAGTGCATCCTCAAAACTTCTGTGCTTCAATTTATACTTCAACAAAATTTCTAAAGTGGTTCTATAGAACTTCTGTAGTATGTTTTTGGCAGTTTTCTCTTCAGAATTTTTGTCCGTTGTCTTACTCTTCAACAATCATCTTTGAGTCCACTTCTAAGTAGCTTCTGGCTTGCTAGTGAAGCTTAGATTTTGCTTTTGAATAACTTTATTGAATCATGTTGACTTAAACATACTTTTGATAAGACTTCTGTCTTGATTATGCATAGTGTCTCATGATTTTTGCACTGCTTTTGTGAATCGTGACAAGTTGTGCATTACTTCTGTGTAGGACTGTGATGCTTCTGTGTAGTGTGAGGTCTCTTCTAAACTTGTTTCTGTGTAATGTGTCACCATTTCTATGTTGTTTTCATGTGATAATGCTTTTGCATTTCTTCTATATGTTATGATAATACTTCTACTTTACTTCTGATTAGTGCGACAGTGTTATGCATTGCTTCTTTGCATTGTGATAGAATTTTGTATTGCTTTTATGCAACCAGAAAAATGTTATGAATATTTGAGTGTCTTCTAGGTTGATTTTGTGTGTCATGATAGCACTTCTGTATTCCTTCTGTGCATCATATCCATTTTCTATTTGACTTGTGTGTAGTGTTGAGTTTCTTCTGGCATGCTTCTGTACAACTCACTTATCTTCTGTGCTTCTTGATATTTCTTCTGGGATTCTTCTGAACATGCAATGACTCTTCTGATTTAACTCTAAGGATTGAATTTGCTGATGACATTATTTAGTTTACCTTTGTCATGTTTCTGTTTGTTTTTTTGAGCAATTTTTGAGTACGGGGAGTTTCTTTGACATGCTTCTGTGTAGACAAAGTGTTTTTGTTTTGCTTCTGTTCATTATTTTGAACAGTTTCTGACCACTGATAACTTTTTTTTTTTACTTCTATTGTAATTCTTTGATTCTGAGAAAACTTCTATTCTGCTTCTGGCATTGTTCGGAGTTATGTTTGGTTTCTAAGTCCTTATGAGTTTCCTATTTTGTTTTTGATTTGGTTCTAAAACACTTCTATGTAACTTTTGAATAAAACCTAATTTGATTTTTTTGATTTCTTCTTAGCTTCTAACTCTTTTGCCAAGCCTTTAAGAAAGTTTTGAATTACTTCTTAGTGACTTTTGAATGTTATATTATTTGAGCATTCCTTTATTACTTTCCTAAATCTGTTTTGATATTAATATTGCAACACTTAGAAAGTAATTTTTTAGTACCTTAATTATTCAGTCATTTGTTTGCTTATCATCAAAACTAAGTTATTTAATCACATTCATCATCAAAATCAAGCATAGTAAAGGGGTTAGACTTCACATTGCTTTTAGCTGGCTGTGATTGATGTTGAGGTTGAAATCTAGGAGGATGGCTCAAGTTGTTCCTTATAATGCCATAAGGGAGATTATCTTGATTCCTCTAATTTTCAAGATAATATGGGTTCTACATGTTGTTCTCCCAAGAATTATTATAACCCTTATTGTTGGAAAATTTCACTTCTTCTCTAGTTGGATTTGCAACCATGTATGCTTCAATTGGTAAAGAAGAATGAGATGACTCTCCCGCAGTAGATACTCCCTTAGGTGCGGAATTAGCTATTGCTAATTGACGTGTTAAGGAAGACAACTGTGATGTGAGGGTTGTGATTGGGTCCACCTCATAACAAGCTACTATTGTCTTCACCATGTTCCATTCATTTGGCCATTGAAAAGTATTAGATGCCATATTTTGAAGCAAAGCATAAGCATCATCTGCAGTCTTTCCCATGAGTGAACGTCCCAAAGTGGCATCTACAATCATCCTGGTTTGACCATTTAACCTATTGTAGAACAATTGAATTTGAAGTCAGTTAAGAAAATCATGTTGAGGACACCTTCTGATCAAGTCCTTGAACCTCTCCCAGCATTCATAGAGCGGCTCGAAGTCCATCTTTTTGAATTGCCCTATCTCACTTCTGACTTAAGCAGTCTTTGTAGGTGGGAAGAATTTTGCTAGGAACGTTTCCACCATCTCATCCCATGCGGTGATGCTTCCTGGTTGTAAGATTTGCAACCAACCTCTTGATTTATCCCTCAACAAAAACAAGAACAATCTTAGTCTAATGGCTTCATATAGAATAATACCACTCATTTTCACAGTGTCACTTATTTCTCTGAAAATTGCCAAGTGAACATTTGGATCTTTACTGAACCTCTGAACTAATTTTGCTACATCATGTTGATAAAAAAAAAAGTCGATTTAGCTCAAAGTTGTTTGCATTGATCATGGGCGAGCTAAGCCAAAATGTTTATCATTAACCATCAGTTTGAAGTAGTCCTTGATTACTCTTGGTTGATTTGGTTCTGCCATTGTGCTTCGTCGGCTCTCTTTGCCCTTTTGATTTCTTCAAGTATTCTTTTGATCTCTTGATCAAATGGAGTGAAATCAAGTTCTCTTGGTCTTGCATACACTATCAAGGAAACAAAAGAAATTGGATGAAATAGAGATAAGAGAACAGAAAATTCAGAATATATGAAAGAATAGAAATCCAAATTAAAATTAGAACTATCTTGTAGCAATATTAGTGATGAATTAAACTACATCAATCCTCTGCAACAATGCCAAAAACGTATTCACTGCAAATTATACCACAAGTGCACAACGGAAGTTTTATAGTATAGTCGAACGAAAGTATCATTTTCACAAGGATTGTGTATTCCAATTGATCACTATCTATTACAATGAATAATCTTGATTTTATTTAGAAAATCAGGTGATGTGAATTTAACTAAAAAGTAAAAATAAATAGGCTTTTGAATGGAAGAATTCAAGGTAAAAGAAACCTCTAGAGAACGACTTTACTTGTGCTTTATCATGGTGCTCTTAATTCATTATACATAGATCATTCTATAGGTTTATAAATCAACAATGCTAATTCACTTAACTCCCTCTCTTGAGTGCTAAGCTAAGTATCTACTCTCTACATTCCAACTTCAATATCCCTATAAAAATTGGAAGGTAGAGAATGCATTACACTCTATGATTCTTTTGAATGATTTCATAGAACTTTGAAGCTCTCCGAAGTCATCTAGAATCCCATGTTATAATGCCTATATCATATTCAAGATTGCCTCTCTCGAGTGTTAAATCTCAAATATGTATTATCAAAATTTGGATTCCAACTTTAATAAAAGTTACAAATGATAAATAGGATGGAAAACACTAAAGGAACAAGGATTAAAATGATAGCAAACTACTTGGCTTGATTTGCAACTTGAAGCTTCTTTTTCTCCAAAAGCCTCTTCAAGAATCTCCAAAACGTCTCTTCTACGCTCCAAGATGTTTCTAGGGTGACTTCTCTTTTTTTATATTTCCTTTCTTGAAGATTTATCTTTTTGCATCTTTTCCAAGTAATTCCAGAAAATCTATCATCATTTCCCAGCAATCAGTAAAAATCTATAGGTGTGTCATAGGCTTCAATGTTGTGGCATCAAGATCATTGGAAACAGAATTTTTGCCATAGTTTGGTTGGATTCCGCGGTATCAAACTTGCTGAAAATACATTTTGCCTTGATTCTAGTTGGATGTCGCAACATCAAGCTTGCTGGAAACATGATTTTGCTTTGGTCTGGATGGATGCCACGGTATCAAGCTTGCTAGAAAAATAACTTTTGCTTGAGCTTGTATGGATGTCGCAGCACCAAAAATTGGATGTCACGGCATCAAGTATGTTGCCTTCATAACTTCAATGTCGCGGCACCAGAATAGGATGCCGGAACATCATGCTGTTAGACTTCGATTCCTCCAATTGTAGCAACTTGTTCACTTTGCTCCTTTTTTTAATTCATATTTTGTGTGCATTTTTCTTTTCCTTTTTTGTGCATTCACGTTCTTGCAATCAGGTGTCAATATGTAAACAATAAATCTACTAAGAAAAACTCAAGAACATATCAAAAGTTAGCTAATTTAGATACAATATAAGTGAATAGAATTCACTTATCACTGTGTAAGGAAATTAATGGGTGAAGGAGATTTGTGATGTTGTTGGTGAGAGAATGAGTAGGATGGTGAATGTTGGGTTTGGGTTTTGACAACTTCAATTTGAGCACTCAATGCATCTAGCTTGTGAACTGGTGATTCCCAAATTGAGTCTATCTTTAGGTTGAGATTTGAGGTTTGGGTTTCAAGGTTAGTTAACCTTGTATGGATGGGTAGTAGATAAGCTGAAAGAATGGTGTCAATGTTTTGCGGAATAGATTAGGTGGGTTAATGAGGTTGAGAAATGGATGAGTGTTGTTGAGTATGGCTAGGTCTGGATGGTATTGCTACTAGACTTTCCTCTCTATCCTCTTGTTCTGTCTTTTTTTCATTTATTCCTGTGGTTTCTTCTTTTATGTTTGTTGCTTTTTCCATGGTCTCTTACCTGTCTCTTCTCTCTTCTTCAATTCTTGATCTCTTTATCTGTTCCTCTTTTCTTGGCTTCTGAGATATCCAGCCTTGTGGAGTTGATTTAAAGCCTATTCTCTTTAATGTATCTTTGTTTATTGTTTCTCTTGTCATGAACTCTTCTCCATCTTCTTTGGAAAGATCAATATTGGTTATCTTGAGAAATGTGCTCATCATTATCCCATAAGGAAGATAATACTTGGTAGAGACGACCGAGTATAGCTGATCAGTAATAATCTGAGCAATGTCTAGTCTCTTCCTATGGTTCATAGCCCACAAAATTTTAGCTTCCTTCTCAAAAATTTGATCTAAGCAATGTCTACTCTCTTCCTATGCTTCATAGCCCACAAAATTTTAGCTTCCTTCTCAAAAATTTTAGCTTCCTTTTGATTTTGGATATATATTGTTGAAGATCAACATATGAGTAAGCATAAGATATAGATTCATATGGTTGACATGTAAGTAATTCACATTTTCTTTAATTTCTACCTCTGCCAGATCTGACAATAGCTTAGTTCTGTTAGATGGGTGATGAGTCAATTTCATACACATATATTACACATATTTAAGCTTATTTATTTGCAAATCCTTATCTCTTTTAGATGAATTTGATGCTTATTTGTTGAATTTTATCAAGTGCTTTGAAGATGGAAAAAGAATGAAAAAGAAGAGAAAAAGATTGAAAAAGAAGCAACTACAAAGATGAGCAAATGGAGTAAACGAAGCAAGACAAACCAGGCATTAGGCTAGCGTCTCCAGCGCCAGAACCAAACCACCATTGGCCGGCAGCAAGTCGGCGGCACTGGCGGACATGTTGTAGAATTTTTCCACAGTTGAGTATTTTTGTTGGCTTTTTAAGGAAAAACTTAGGATTTTTGAAGGGTTCTTCTTACATCCATTTTTAGAGTTTTTAGAGCCATTTTTCTAAGTGATTTCTTGTATAGAAGAAGAAGGGATTGCAAGTAAGAAAGAAGAAAGAGAGAAGATGTTCTTCATTGTTGTTATCCTGTCTCAAGGAGTTGTTGTATTTTCTCTTATAAACTAAATCCTTTTTTTAGAGTGAATATGTAGCCCTTTTTGATACTCTTGTTATGGATTGTTGGATATTATTAATGCTAGATGATCTTGTTTCATTCATGATGTTGTTTGCAATTATTTAATTTATTTTATTGCTTGATCACCAATATTATGAGTTATATTATTTATCAAAGCATAGTTAAGGTATACATCATATGCAAAACCATGAGCTCTCTTGAATGAGAAGGATAGATGGTTAAAGTACACATTATATGCTAAACCGTTCTATTAAGGTTCTTATGTTCTTGAACTTAATGGGTTTTCATATCAATTATACTAAACATCATAGGTAATTAAAATGAGTGAAAGCACTAGATTGAACCAGCACTTCTAACGGTAATGATTTTGCATTTGAAAGAATGAACCCAAGTGAGGCATTAAATCTAACATTCCATTGACAAAGAGTTATCATCTTGTGGTGAAATTGGAACCCTAGATTTCTTCATCTTATTAATCTCTCTGCATTATCTTTAGATATTTATTTTCTTTTATTCTATTAAGTTTTTGAAATTATACCAAACCTTATTCCAAGTTTGTTTAGTTATGTACTTAGTAACTAAGATTAATTAAGCTGATTTGCCATTCTCATTCAATTAAGTTTTTGATATTATACCAAACCTTATTCCAAGTTTATTTAGTTATGTACTTAGAAATGCAGATTAATTAAGCTGATTTGCCATTCTCTGTGGGATCAACTATTACATTTGCACACTATATTGCTATAAGACCGTAAATTTGTGAAGTATTATAATTTAAACCATCAATTTTTTGGCGCCATTATCGGGGAATGGTTCCAAACTGATTTAATTAAGTTTAGTTATATTCTTTCTTTTTATTTGTGTATATTTGTATATAAAATTATTTTTAATTATTTCCTTCTTTTTGTTATTGTGAATGCATAGAAGAAGATCTCTGAACCCTACTATGTTTCCATTAAGCAATCATGCTGACAAAGTGGAATTTGAAATAGAGATTTTAAGTGAAGGAGAAGAAATAAACATGGCTAACAATGAGGAAATTCAAGTGGCTTAACCAGTGAAATAGGCTCAACATGCTAACAATTAATGAAAGAGTTTGCATGCCTTACTATAGAGATTTCACCTTCATGCACTATGTTAGATGAGGATGCTAGAAATTATAACTTGAAACATATTCACTTTAACATGCTTCCATCTTTCCATGGATTAGCTTCAAAGGATGAATTAACTTTTATACATGATTTTTATGCCACCATCCAACTCATTATAGGGGCTAACAGAAGATTAGTTACGTATGAGATGCTTCCCATATACTCTTAAAGATACAACCAAGACTTGGTTCATGATAGTAGCTCCTGGCTCATTGACAACTTGGGGAGCAATTTATAATAAATTCTTGGAAAATTTTACTCTCATGCAAAGACTGCTGAATTGAGAAGCAAAATAACCACTTTTGCTCAGATGGATGGTGAGGCTTTCCATGAAGCTTGGAAAGGTTTAAAGCAATTTTGATTCAACGCTCTCATCATAGATATCCACTTGAGTTACTTAACCAAATTTTCTGTGATAAACTGACACAAACATACCAAGCCATGGTTGATAATGCTACAAGTGGATCCATGGGAGAGAAGACTCCAGAAGAAACTTATAAACTTTATGAGATGTTGGGAGCAAATTTCCAATATAAGAGGTAAATTTAGGGGACTTTATGAAGTAAATACTAATGCTGATCTATCCATGCAGATGTCAGAGATGGCTAAGAAAATGAAAGCAATGTGCTCAATAATAGTGAAATTGAAGCAACCACAGCCTGCTCCTATAGAGGTTTGTTCTCTTTGTGATAATTCTAGACATTCACCTAATGTTTGCCCTTCGAATGAATATTTTGTAGGTGATACTGAGCAGGCCAATGCAATGAAATTTTACAAGTAGAGTCATGGAATGATCCATACTCACACACCTACAATCCTGGTTAGAGGAATCATCCCAACTTCTCTTGGAATCATGAAAGAAATCAAAATCAAACTGGAACCTTATTTTAACCTTAACGAAAAAAGCCTATGCTTGAAGAGACATTGCAGAGTTTCATGAAAGAAACATAAACTGAGCTCTAGAATCATTTAGTTAAATTCCAAAACATTAACTCTAGGTTCCACAACATGGAGGCATTCATGAAAAAAGATGGAAACTTAGTTAGCACAAATTGCAGAAGCAGTTAAGAGTCACAGATCTAGGAAGTTGCCTAGCCAACTAGAGCAAGCAAAAGCACTAACAACACTAAAGAGTGGAAAGGTAATTAATAATAAGGTTTGTGAAGAAATTAACAATTCAATTGTTTCTACAAGAATGGAGAAAGATAAGAGAAATATTGAGGAGGAAGGGCATCCAAAGAAGGCAGTGTTTCCAATAGTTGACCCTCCTATTAACTACAAAGCACCCCCACCATATGATCCTCTTGTACCTTTTCTTGGAAGGCTAAAGTAGAATAAATCTGATAAATCTTTTTCTAACATTTATGATATCCTTTTTAAAGATAATGTCAATTTGCCTTTGCTTGATATGATAAAGAATATGCCTGCATATGGTAAATTTCTAAAGGAATTAAACACTAGGAAGCATAATTATGAGCCACATGAGAAGGTTCTAGTTTTAGAGGTAGTCAATGCAGTTTTACAGATAAACCTTCCCCCAAAACTTAAGGATCTAAAAAGTTTCAATATCTCAATTATTATTAGAGGATTAATTTGATGCCTTATACTGTTTATATGCAATTTGGATTAGGAGAATTGAAACCCACTATAATGTATCTATAGCTTGCAGATAGATCAGTTAAATATCCTAGAGGCATTGTAGAGGACATTCTTATGCAGATTGATAAACTAATTATCTCTGCAGATTTCATTGTGCTTGACATGGAAAGACAAATGATACCAGAAAGGGAAGTTCCTATTCTTCTAGGATGCCCTTTCATGGCAACCACTAAGACAATTATAGATGTATATAATGGGAAGTTAAAGATGGCTATCTTAGATGAGAGTATGAAATTTTCTATTTATAATTTTTTTCGCTACTTTCATATCTCAATGGATGTTTTCAAGTAAATGAATTGAACTCACTTATTTTATCAACTTTCGTGCAGGAGAAGACAACTGATAAGCTAAACTTAGTACTTACTATAGATGGACTAGAGGAGGATGAAGAGATAATGCAGTTGAAAGTTGAACTGGATAGTGTAGAGCAAGTCAAAGAAGGAAAAGGTCCCAATGAAGGATTATCACATATGACCTAGAAGTGGAACAACCATTTATTACATTACCACAACTAGAATTGAAGCAATTACCTCAGAACTTAAAGTATATATTTTTAGGTGAAAACAATACTTTTCCAGTGATTATTGCTTCTGACTTGTCTATTGATGAAGAAATTAAGCTAATAAATGTGTTGAAAGATATAAAGGGGCTATAGGACGGACCTTAGTAGACATCAAAGAAATTAGCCCCATTGTGTGCATGCACAAAATTTTACTGAAAGATGATGCAAAAACTTTCAGAGAAGCTCAAAGGAGACTTAACCCACATATGAAGGAAGCTATGAGAGTAGAGTTGATTAAATTATTGGATGTGGGTATTATCTATCCAATCTTTGACAACAAATAGGTAAGTCCTGTGCATGTGGTGCCAAAGAAGTCTAGTATTTCTATTATAAAAAATAATAAAGATGAGTTGGTGCTAATGCAAATGACTACAGGATGGCAGATGTGCATTGACTACAGAAAACCCAATGCAACCACAAGAAAAGATCACTTTCCCTTCTTTTTATTGATCAAATGCTTGAAAGGTTAGCAGGTCATGCTTACTACTATTTTTTAGATGGTTTTTCAGGTTATAAGAAAATTCTAATTACCCAAAGGACTAGGAGAAAATGACTTTTACCTAACCATTCAAAACTTTTGCTTACTAGAGGATGCCGTTTAGTTTTTGCAATGCCCCTACTATTTTTCAGAGGTGTATGATGTCCATCTTTTCTAACATGATTGAAAAGTTTATTGAGGTGTTTATGGATGATTTTTATATTTTTAGAGACTCATTTGATGATTGCCTTCATAACTTGAGTTTGGTGCTTAAAAGATGTACGGACATGAATTTGACACTAAGTTGGGAGAAGTGTCACTTTTTAGTAAAACAAGGAATTGTACTTGGACACATCATTTCAAATAAAGGCATTGAGGTAGATAAGGCAAAAATTGAATTTATTGCAAAGTTGTCACTACCAATTTCGATCAAAAGAATTGGAAGCTTTCTTGGTCATACAGGTTTTTACTAACGGTTTATGAAACATTTCTCAAAAATTTTTAGACTGCTTTGTAACTTGCTAGCTAAGGATGTAAGTTTCTATTTTGATGAGGAGTGCCTTGTAGCCTTTAATACCTTGAAAGAAAAATTGACATCGGCTCCTATTCTAGCAGTTCCAAATTGGTCTCTTCCATTTGAACTCATGTGTGATGCATTAGATTTTGCTATTGGTGCTGTCTTAGGACAAAGAGTAGATAAGTTACCTCATTTTATTCATTATGCAAGTAGGACTCTAAATGAAGCACAATTAAATTATTCTACCACTGAAAAAGAATTGCTTGCTGCCTTAAAAAAATTACATTCTTACTTGATTGGTTCAAAGGTAATTATTTATTCAAATCATGCTACACTGAGATATTTACTAACAAAAAAGATGATAAGCCCAAGTTAATTAGTTGGATTCTATTATTGCAAGATTTGATCTGACAATTAGGGACAATAGGGGGTGTGAAAATGTGTAGCAAATCATTTGTCCAGACTGGTGGAAGGGACTGATTTCGAACAAGAAAGAGGAAAGGAAAACATTCCCATCAATGAGATCTTTCCTAATGAACAATTGTATGCTGTGAAGGAGAATGAACCTTGGTACACCGATATTGTAAATTACTTAGTAAAAGAATTTTTTAATCCTCTGTTAAACTCATAGGGAAGAAGAAAGTTATTGGCAACGACAAAGCATTATTTCTGGGATGACCCAAACCTATTGAAAATATGTCTAGACCAAATCATTAGGCATTGTGTTTCGGAGGATGAGCAGCAAAGTATTCTAAGACATTGCTACACATTTAATTATGGAAGGCATTTTGGAGGGAAAAAAACTGTTCTCAATATCTTTCAATTTGGATTTTGTTGGCCAACAATTTTTAAGGATGCTCATGCTTTTTATGCTATGTGTGAGAGATGCTAGAGACTAGGAAATATTGGAAAGAGAGATGAGATGCCACTTATAGGTAGCCTCATTTTTGAACTTTTGGATGTATGGGGCATTGATTTCATGGGTCCATTCCCACCATCCAATGGGAACCAATATATTTTTCTTGTTGTATATTATGTGTCCAAATGGATTGAAGCTATGGCCACTAAAACTAATGATGCTAATGTTGTGCTTAAGATTTTTGAAAGACAGGATTTTTTCAAGGTTTGGCACTCCAAGAGTTATTGTTAGTGACAAAGGAACTCATTTTTGCAATAAGATTTTTGCAGCTTTATTAAAAAAATATAACATCACTCACAGGGTTGCAACACCTTATCATCCACAAACCTTGGGACAGATAGAAGTAAACAAACAAACAAATGAAAGCAATTCTGGAAAGGACTGTGAACACTTCAAGGAAAGACAGGGCAGTGAAGCTAAATGATGCCTTATGGGCATACAAGACTACTTTCAAGACCCCAATTGGAATGAGTCCATACAGACTTATTTTTGGAAAAGCTTGTCATTTGCCTTTTGAGTTAAAGCATAAGGCTTACTGGGTTATTAAGCACCTGAATTATGATAGTGAAAACCGAGGAAAGTAGAGGAAACTTCAGCTTAATGAACTTGAGGAGTGAGGAATGAGGCAATGAGAATGCCAAGATTTACAAGGAGTGAACCAAGAAATATCATGATGAAGTCATTTGTAAACTTTACATTGAGCCTGGAATGGATGTTTTACTTTATCACTCACGTTTGCATTTGTTTCTAGGAAAATTAAAGTCATGTTGGGTCGTTCCATTCCATGTCACACAATTGTTTCCTCATGGAGCAGTTGAAGTGAAGAATCTAAGAAATGGTAGCACTTCTAAAGTTAATGGACATCATGTGAAGAAATATAACAGAGAGGATATGTCAAGACAACTTAATGAAGTGTGAGAAATTGAAAAAATTATAGAGAAAGGGAGTTTGTCTTACTCAGATGTTAAATAAAGCACTTCTTAGGAGGTAACCTAAGCTATTTATCTTTCAGTTTTTTCAATTTCCTAGATAGTGTATTAGTTTAAATAATCTTACTTTAATCATTTGGGTGATAGATTACATTATTATTCTTCCTATATGCTTTACTTCATGCATTATTGTTACATATTTGATAGGTGAAAGGCCTATGTAATAATTTCAAGTAAGGAAATCAAATAGGTAATGTTACCACATGACAAGAGAGTCTCAAGGCAACAATAGGGTGCCTCTAGAGCCCATCCCGGCACCTTCGGTGCTGGAAAACTAAATAAAAGTGAGAGGAGATCGCAAATGGGTGCTGTCGGCACTCATCTAGCACCGCTGGTGCCAACTGTTCATTCAAAAAACAAAAACAAAGGGGTAGAGAGACACCAGCTCCTTGTGTTTCCCACCTCCACTTACACTTCCTGATATGCCAAGCAAAGATTTAAGTTGGGTGCAAGATGATAGTTCAAATGAGTGATCCATTTCAGGGAAGTCCTCATTTTCTAATGCTTTATTCTACATTAAGAACAATGTTGTATTTAAGTTTAGGGTATTTAGCATATTTATTTGTGTTTAAGGATATTTTTGTCTAAGTTTGGGGGTTGTTGCAGTTTATTTAGTTTGTGTTATGTGTTTAGTTGGGTTATCTAGTTGGAGTTGTGTCTGTGTTATGTTTAAATTTTTATGTTGACTTAGCTAAAAAAAATCCAAGAGAAATTATGTTAACCTAATGAAATAGAATAGGATGGATTCTCTCTTGATGATTAGTAACTTAAGCTAAGTTTTTTACTACCATTGCACATGATTTTGGAGAAAGGATAGGTGCTACCATATGATTTAATTATTTTTTTGATAAGTCCTTCTTTTTCATGATTGATGAAAATTTTATTAAACACATTATGTTATGATCATGTAAAGTGTATGCTGATGAGTTGATATTGTTGTGAATTCAGTGATTTATTTTGGTTGACATGAGCATTCTAGAACTTGTTTGATTATTCATCAAAGCGAAATCCTAGATTACATGTTTATTTGGAAGTGATTTAGGCATTTTTTTGATCAGTTTTAGATTTTAAGCAAACCTAGTACATTCATGTCACTAGTGTCACCATTGAACCTTTATGGGAGAATGACATATGCAAAGCATGTGAAAAACCATTATTCAACATTTCTTTATTTAGCCTAATCATCAAACCCTTTTTAGCTTGAAAAACCATGTTTGACCTATTAAGAGACATATTCTATGATCATGGTTGTTTGAAAGGCATGAGTGAAGCAAAAGAAATTAAGTTTGGGGGAATTATAAAGAAAAATGCCAAAAAGGAAAACAAAAGGGACAATAATAAAGAAAAGAATTATAAAGGATTCCTCTTTCAATTGGGAGGATCACATCCCAATTAACTCAAAAGAAAATAAGTTTGGAGGTATAGTAGCAATACAGCTCATAAAAAGAAAGAGAAGAGCAAATAAAAAATAAAAAATATCTTAAGAGAGTGATCGTTCATATGCAAGTTAGTTATGATCTCTTACTTTGTGAATCCTTATTCCTTTTTTTTGTTAGCCAAACCTAAAGCCTCATTCAAGCTTAACAAAGACCTATCGATCTAAGTGAACAGAATTGTCTACATTAGTGGAGAGGGATCATGAAAAGCAAGCTTATGGAATGTTATGTGAAGATCATTAAAATCACTGATTTGCACATTGTTTACTGAAAAGTATGCATGTGCATGTAATTGACATTATACACACACACACATTTTCATTTCATGAAAGGATTGATGAAGTATGAATTTCATGAGATTAATTGGCAAGTGTCTTGAATGATTTCTGAAATATGTCTACATGTGTGATTTATCTTGCATGCTAATGATTGATTGAGAGAAATTATCCTAATTGATTCGTGAGTTCAAATTTCTACTTTGCTCAAGGACAAGAAAATAAGTAAGTTTGGGGATATTTGATAAGTCAATCTCGTACATATATATTATAAATGTTTAAGCTTATTTATTTGCAAATCTTTGTCTCTTTTAGATAAATTTAATGCTTCTTTGTTGGATTTTATCATGTGCTTTAAAGATGGAAAAGGAATGAAAAAGAAGAGAAAAAGATTTGAAAAGAAGCAGCTACAAAAATGAGCAAATGGAACAAATGAAGCAAGACTAACCGGGCAACAGGCCAGGGCCGCCGGTGCCCATTTGGCGCTGTCAGCGGACATGTTGCAAAATTTTTCCACAGTTGTGTATTTTTGCTGGATTTTTAAGGAAAAACTTAGGGTTTTGGAAGGATTTTTCTCATATTCATTTTGAGAGTTTTTCTCTAGGGTTTAGAGCTGTTTTTCTGAGAGATTTCTTATGGAGAAGAAGGGATTACAAGTTAAAACGAAGAAAGAGAGAAGATGTTCTTCATTATTATCATCCTATCTCAGGGAGTTGTTTTATTTTCTCTTATGAACTAAATCCTTTTTTCTAGGATAAAGATGTAGCCCTTTTTGATATTCTTTGCTATGAATTGTTGGATATTATTAATGTTAGATGATCTTGTTTCATTTATAATGTTGTTTGCAATGATTTAATTTATTTTATTGCTTGATCATCAAAATTATGAGTTAGAATATCTATCAAAGCATGGTTAAGGTACACATCATATATAAAACCAGAGCTCTCTTGAATGAAAAGGATAGATGGTTAAGGTACATATCATATGCTAAACCATTCTATTCAGGTTCTTATGTTCTTGAACTTAATGGGTTTTCACCTCAATTTTACTAAACATCATAGGTAATTAGAATGAGTGAAAGCACTAGATTGAACTTACACATCTAACGTATTGATCTTGCATTTGAAAGAATGAACCCAAGTGAGGCATTAAATGCAATATTCCATTGACAAAGAGTTATCACCTTATAGTGAAATCAGAACCCTAGACTTCTTCATCTTATTAATCTCTCTACATTATCTTTCGATATTTATTTTCTTTTATTCTATTAAGTTTCTGAAATTATACCAAATCTTATTCCAAGTTTATTTAGTTATATACTTAGTAACTAAGATTAATTAAGTTAGTTTGTCATTCTCTATGGTATCGACCCTTGCATTTGCACACTATATCGCTATACGTCCATACACTTGTGAGGTATTATAATTTGAACCATCAATGACCCATCAATTTCTTGTTGTTCTATCTCAGGAATGTTGAATGCATTTCTTATGCTATCTAAAGATAGATTTATTTTTGTCTTTACAATCCAAGATTTTCTAGTGTTGTAATTGAAATTGGTAACCAGGGCTTGAACCATTTTTTTGTAGCATTTATCCTTATAGCTGATAAAATTTTCCTAGCCTTGGAACTTAATCTAATTAGTCACTTCTAAGTTTAGACCACTTTCTCCAAATACTTCAAAATCAAAAACTCTTCCTTTCATAAATTTCTTCCTTCAAAATACTTGATTAATTTATTGTGAGCCAAAGAGTTGTTATTGAAGATTACCTTTAGAACATAATCTTTCATTCTCATTCTCTTCCTTGGAGTCTCTTCTTCTAAACTTTCTCTTCTTCTTATTTTAGAATCTGTAGATAAGATTTTT
The DNA here is from genome assembly GCA_036873735.1 of Pouteria campechiana. Lineage (NCBI taxonomy): Eukaryota > Viridiplantae > Streptophyta > Magnoliopsida > Ericales > Sapotaceae > Pouteria > Pouteria campechiana. Next base: position 36,821 of record JAYJMB010026716.1, read on the forward strand.
GCTATTTGCTTGCCCTCTTTTTCCTAGCCATTTGCAGCAGCTTGTAGGATTTTTAGCTTAGGGTTTTGAAAGAGAGGGTTTTCAGAGATTCTAGGAATGATAAATTTTAGAGGTTGAAGTGAAATAAGAAGGATTTGGAGGAAGGAAAATGTAGATGATGTAGAAATTTGAATCATTGTTTCTGAAGAGAGGCTCAGAGATTGGAAATAGACATGCAAAATTTCTAATGCTAGGCTTTTATAAGTGTTAAAGTCTTCTAATATATAGTTTCAGAGATCCTGTGTTGTTAAGAAGATTATCAAAACTTCTATGGTTATAACCTCAGAAGTTCTAAGGACATATGTGCGGAAGTGTTTTTTTTAAATCAGACGTTTTAGGGCAATTAAGCCCTTGTGTCAGAGGTTCTAAGTAGGTGTTGCAGAACTTCTGTTGCAGATGTTAATTATGAAAAATTATTCTAAATTTCTATTAGAATTTTAGAATTACTTCTAAAGCATTCTAAATATTCTATTAGAAGTTTAGAATTACTTCTGAAGCATTCTAAATATTGAGAGTTTAACATTTATGAATGATCTTAGGCATCTTAATTATTATTATATGATCATTAACATTATAAAATGATTAAATCATGTAATATGCATTTTATGCTCATGGATCTAGTACACCAAATTCTCTCATAATTTTACAAAATCTATCCTCTAGAAGTGGTTCTGTAAAAATGTTTGCTAACTGATTTTTAGTTGGTACATATTCTAAACAAATATCATGATTTTGTACATGATCTCTAATAAAGTGATGTCTGACCTCTATGTGTTTAGTTTTGGAATGCAATACTGGATTTTTTATCAGATTTATTACACTGGAATTATCACATCTAATAGGTGTATCGACATATTTTAAACCATAATCATTCAATTATTATTTTATCCATAAAATCTTTGCACAATAACTACCTACAGTTGCATATTCAGCCTTAGCAGTTGATAAAGCAACAAATGTTTATCTCTTGAAGAACTATGATATGATCATGCTTCCAAGAAACTAACATGTTTCAGAGGTGCTCTTCCTATCTACCTTATATCTTGCAAAGTCTGAGTCAGAGTACCCAACTAATCCAAAATTTGAACCTTTTGGATACCATAAACCAAGGTTTGGAGTATCTAAAAGGTATCTAATAATTCTCTTAACAGCAACTAGATGTGATTTTAGGATCTAACTAAAATCGTGCACACATGGAGACACTGAACATAATATCTGGTTTACTTGCCGTTAAATATAAAAGAGATCCTATTATGCTTTTATAAAGTTTTTGACAGATAGATTACCTTTTCATTTTTATCCATTTTAATAGATATACTCATTAGTGTGGCCGATGGTTTTCCTTTTGCCCAATGATTTTCCTTCTTTTAAATCAAATTTCTTGAGTAATTCTTTAGTGCATTTTGCTTGATGGATAAAGATTTCTTCCTTCATCTATTTTACTTGGAAGTCCTAGAAAGAAGTTCATCGCACCCATTAAACTCATTTCAAATTCGCCCAGTATTACTTTAGAGAAATCTTGACATAATTTATCATTAGTTGCACCAAATATAATATCATCTACATAGATTTGAACAAT
>JAYJMB010026727.1:7497-31358 GCA_036873735.1 Pouteria campechiana
TCACCAACACATCCACTAATTATTAATATTTTTATAAAATTTAAAAATAATCTAAATAAACACTATAAATTGATAATTTTAAAATTTTCAAAGATGCCCTTGAAATTATATTTTATTATACTACAACGGTACGCAGTATAAACTTCCCCATGTAGCATTCGGGGTAAGATATTTTAGGCATATGGGTGGCCCCAGGTGGAAGGTTAGATTCTCCCATCTCAGAGCCCAGCATGCTCTGTAATTGGCAGCAATGAACCCAAAGCAGTTTTGTCGGCATTAACACGGGAAAGCAGTTCGGGTCTCCATGCACGACTGCCCAATTTTCAAGTGATTGACTCATGCCGTTTGAGTGGGCATGAATGGAAGTGTGGGTCCGTGCGTGTATGGCTTTCGATTTTATCTCTAGGACCGCCAATGTCTTGATTTCAAATCTCTACCAATACATATTACTAAAATCCGTTGGGAATTTATGTTGCTTGGACAATTATAGGAAGTGTTCGTGAAGGTTGCTGTTTGATGTTTGAAGTAGAAGGTTGCTGTTTGATGGCTCACGTTCGAGTTCGGTCTCTCATAGCTCACGGGTCTCATCATTTATCAGCACATGACTTAAAAACTATACTGAGAACGTCTTCGATCAACCGAGCAACCAAATCGGTGGGCGGAAAGTGGCCCTATCTTATCCGTTTGGTCCGGCGGAAAGAAAATGAAAAGTTCCATTTTCAGGTAAATGTCATTCTCAAGGTATTAGTTTTACGTATAGCTACTATGATACTTCTATTTTTTTTTTTTTATTAGTGTTTATACTGACTTCATGCTATAATTTCTTTTCCATTTCCTTTCCCCCAACCAAACAACTCCCAACGGTAAAGGTCACACAGGTAGGATTTTAGTGGGATGGGATGGAGGTTAGTTTACATGGGTATGGAAGAAATATTAAGATTATATTCTTCGAGTCCGATACTTTTGGAATATGAATTAGACACTTATATACCAGAGCAAGGTGCAGCAGCGATCTCAAAAGAAGAGAAATACAAGTTGCCGTCAGAAGAAAACTGGTTAGAACTTAGAACAAGAGACATTGAGGGAGTTTTCTATGAATGCGAGGTAAACTTTTATGATTCTAGTGACTCAACCTTTGGTACGAGACATTGATTAGGCTATTCCATTACAAGACAAAACATAAAAGTTTAATTTAGCATGTTTCTCAAATCCGGAGCCAGGAATACTGCCAACCTTTGACGGGCGCGAAGACAGTAGTACTTTCTGAAGCTGATCCAATGCGCAAAACAATGGATGCCTAGCACGCATGGCCAATGACTGATGCAGCCTGAGGCGGCGCCAATGCATTCTAACACGCTAACTCCATGTGGAATGCGAGCATGTGCACGAACATTCCGAGCTTTTCACGTACCTATGCTAAATTTTAAGCCAATATATATTCTGATATCTTTAAAAACTTAAATAATTCAATAATAAATTAAAACTATTGATTTCGCTTTGTTGCATCGAATAAATAAATCTACGCTTATTGAAGTGTTTTTAATTTAATGTAGATAAATAAATCTAATAGTCTGAATTTTTCATAGCATTCTTGTAGAATCACCTAGAAAATTAAGGATAAGCATTTGCTTTAAACTAGACTATCTTGGATAAAGATATATGGGTTATTTTATTTGGCTAAAGCTTATTGATTGATGGGTGATAAGGAGCTGAAGTTGATGATTAAGCAATTGAAGATAAATAAGATTGCTTAATATAGCCTAAGTAAATGATTTAAAATAGTTAAGCTGCATTTGATATAATGGACATAAATGACTTAAAACTGTTAAGCTATGCTTGATACAACTGAAATTAAAATGCTGAAATAATTTCAATAAGATTAAATTACTCTCATAAATACATATTATTTTTAATTAGATGAGGCTTGGTCAGCAACCTATAGTTATCCATGACATGTGGGTAGATTACATCTTTCATATTACATTTAATTTCATTTCAAGGCCATGCAATGCAGATTTTCACATGTTTAGCCCCGCCTCAGCTTTGTCTGTTGACGATTCTCCTAACGTGGTTGTCATATGACGGCGTGCCAATTGATAAATAGAGTAAATTGCTCACTACATCATGGAATATAGAAAGTCTTGGAAGATTTCTCGAGAAGGGGCTGGTAAGATGAGACAGAGAGCATGCTTATAGGATTCTGGATATTTTTTAGAATTATGTTTGTGAAAATAGTTTTATAAGATAAAATTTAATAAGTAGAAAAATACTTTAGCTAGTGCTTATGACTTATCCATCAAAATGATTTTATAAGCCACTTTTATAAGCTCTTTCAGAAGTAATTTATTTTTTGAGATGACTTACTTTCTTGTAGCCTTCAAAGCTAAGTTAAATCAAACAAGCCCATGTGAGCTCCTACAAGATTCCTTGATTACATATTGTCGTGCATGATGGAGATCTCAGGGATCGGCTAGCCCATAGCAAATGCTTGCTCTTAATTCTATATATAAGGGCCCTACATGAATAGTAGGGAAAACAATAAGACCGTTAAATTTACTCTTCTATCTTAAATTATGAATAATATACTCTTCCATTCATTACCTTGGCGAAATTGAAATTAGAAGTTTAGATTCATTGTCAAGTTATTTAAGTTTTTTCATCCGCTATATATCAATATTTGGCCTTAAAATTGGAATAGCAGAAAAGCATGTGCGCTCATTAGTTGGGATATATCATATACATATATATCATTTTGATGATCTAAATCGGCCATATGATAGGAGTCTAAGTCCGGGAACAACAGGATTTGGGGCCATCCTTACAGAGATGATACTCATGACAGTAATCAAATACTGGAAGAGATGATGGAGAAAAGTGTCTAAATGCAACCAAGGGAAGCGACGGAATGGTCTCTGGTTTACGCTGCAGAATGGGAATGGATCCTGTAAAGAGTTCTAATTAGAAGTTTGGTTTAGCCTCTAAGTATAAGTGCGGTTGAAATGCAATTATGCAACTACTTCCCCCATGTTGTTTGATTTGGACGATAAAGCATCAAAGCAGGACTCCATGCATGCTGGCTCAGTTTTATGTTTTGAAATGAAATAAAACAGAATGCCTACTGTAAACTCATTTGGGCCCATCTCAGTTTATATTGGTGTCGTTTTCTAATTAATTTTCTGTCATTTATAAGATAATATAACCTAGGTTTTATACACACGAGATTTTGTTACTTGTATGAAATTAATGGTGGATGTTCACGGTCAACTTCCGCGTCAAATTCGAGCATATTGTATTTTATGGGCCAGAATGGAATTTGTTTGAGTGTTTTATAGGTCAGTTGTACTGTGAATCCATGAAAGGGCCCGTTGGTTGAGAGTAATTGGGCCCAACCCACCCACTTCACCTTATTTTTTCACCCCTTAACGAATCCTTTTCAACCTTCAATGAACAGTATTTTAAATTCAGCCTCCTTTTACCTAACGTGATTGTCAAGGCTTAACGCCTTTTACACATTGTTATTTCCTTTCATTTATAAATATCTTTGGACTTTCTTGCTATCTTTTCTTTATTTTTTATTTTTTATATTAGAGGTATGCCTTTGTCCAATTTGGGTACCAAGAGCTACAATTTTATGCTCTCTCTAGAGCATCTGTGAAAGAGTTGCCATTGCATTTTATGATGATATGCTTAATAAATTAGCTAATTTATATTTTTAGAATTAATTTAATGTAAAATTTTAAATAATCTGAATATTGAACTTTAATTAAATTAAACTCAAAATTTTACTAATAAGACGAGGATTAGGATTGAAATTTAGAAATATATTTAGGGTTGAATTTTTTGAAATAGAGTTAAAATTAGAGTTGACTTCAACTTGATTTAACCCAACCGAGTTGCACCCTATAACAGAGGGAGAAGAGATGCGGATAATTTTATTATCGTGGAAGGTATATATGCTTCTGCTGCCCGCTGGCGCTGATATGTACAATTTTAGGGACTGATGTGCTTCTTGATTACTCTTCCTGTTAATCTATTTTGATGGTTGGAATAAATCTTATTAGCCGGAGTGCTTGTGGCCCTGGTTTGGATCATTGGTTCTAAATTCGTGCGCGCCTCTATCTCAGCTCTTGAACATGCGTACGGTGTAGAAACCAATCCATGCCAATGTTTATAGACCTGACTCTTTTTGCATTCGTCCTTTACCAGTTTAAAAGTTAATTTTTTTTAAACAACATCCTTGAATGAATCAATATCCCCATTTTGGAAGAGTCAACTCCTCCCGTCGATGCCTCTGAAACTTACCAAAATAAAAGAAGAAAAGGTTAAAAAAGCTGAAAAGAAATTTCAGAACAGGGGTCGTTGGCAAACAAAAAAAAAAAAAAAAAGAAGAGGTAACTGTTCTTCCTTTGGGTGGGTTGGGGTCGGGGGGTGTCGCCTCTAAATCCACAACAGGTATTGGTGTGCATGTTCTATCAAAATCTGTTAAGAATCTCCAAAATCGAAGTCTCTAAACCAGAAATTCCGGGAAGAACGAGAACAAGAAAAGGAAGAAGAGTGAGAGAAATAGAATTCCACCATGGTCTCCTCAATTTACAGACAAGCCTTCCTTGCATAGGTAGTTTTCCCTACCTTCCATTAATCACAGCCCTTTTACAAAATTGAACGCTAACCCTATCAAGGTCTGCGTCCAAAATCAATAGGCAGTCATAAAACTGAACAGGAAAGGAAAGTCACAAAACAGAATTCTTACATCAGCTAATACGATTAACGCCAAAAACTTGGAGCCGTTTCAAACCTTAGGTGTGCCAGAAATTATTACTGGTCTACCCGTCCATTCGTTTGTACATCTAGATCAACCTTAAGTAATGAATAGGCTCGGATATCGAGCCTGAATGTCTAAGATTTTACCTTGCTCATAGAAAACTTGGAAAATTAATATAAATACCTGCCAATGAGTACTGCTCCAAACAAGTGTGGCGGGTGGAGTTAAATAACAGTGACTAACGCTTTTCTTAAAACACTTTGACTGATCAAGGTCGTAAATGCATGTTTCTTTCTAATCCCATCTTGGGAGCTAATCACTTGCTTTACAAGATCCAATCACATCTTTGTTGTACTAACCAAACAGACACCCGAAAAAAAAAAAACAAAAGAAAAAGAAAAGTCAATAAATGGCCGTTGTCTTATTGAGCTATTTCGCAATAATTAGAACTACAATAATGTTAGTTTAAGAGTTTAGTAGGTGGGATTGGTTTGACTTCTATCATCTCGTGAAGATAGGATCGCACCATTTCGACGTATGACAACCGTCACTTCAAGTGTTTGGTGGCTCACAAGTCTATACAAAGCATAATAGAAGTGAATCGAAATTGTTGTTCTTTAAATTTTCAATGTTAGATGGACGATAGAGCAAAAATGTCATGCTCATTGTAATTTTGGTGGTAAAGGATAAAATTGGCAGTGGTTCAAATTTAATGGGTAAAAATGGCTTCAATGGATAACAAAGCCGGTGAGCTTTGTTCTGTACCCTTTATGATGATAAAACCAACCATTTTCATGGTCTAGAAATCTATCACAGGTGCTAGTGATGGTGTAATCATCAAAATGGGGCGAAGCGGAGGGGGAAAAAAATTCCCCATGTGTGGTTTTGTGTTCCTTTTTCAAATATTTAGTAACATCTAATCATAGAATGGAAGACTGGATAAGCTTAGAATAGCCTTCAATAATACGGCATTTCAACCTTTGGCCAGATTCTATGACCAAACCCGAGAGCATGCTTTCGGCGACTTCGAACCAATTATTCTTTAATCTTCTATGAGGTGTGCTAAATATTCCACATGCGTGTAGATTGGGACGAATGCACCAAAGGTCACACATGCAAAAATGAAATAAGTGCGTGACATCTACCATTGCATTAGGTTCTGAATATTTTGCCTGCTCTGCATTAAAAAACAAATGTCAATCTTTAGGAGCGAGGCCGCAACACTCCAAGTAAATTAACCCATGATTTTTTAATGCCTTTATTCTTTAAATATTGGGGATACTACCGTAAGTGTAAAATTCTTATTACTCATTGAAAATACTAATCTTTTGTTTCTTTGGCATGGTATTTATCTAATTTAATAATTTTATTTTTTAAAATATTATCTATACTAGATATTTTCTATAAAAATGCTTATTTCGCTTATTTTTTGCTAAGTTTATAGACATCGTAAAGCTTTTAAATTTTTATTTTGGATGTGTAGCGGGTACTATAAATGGAGAGACAATCACCTGCCTCTACCAGGCAGAGGCGCCTACGAAAATAGGCCCCATATATTTTATTTTATATACATACATCCTTCATTTTTTTATTCAAAATTTAATTTTGTAAGACAAAAATCAAAAAAATTATTATTTCATGTGGGCCTTTTGAATAGATATGATAAAATATCCATTTTTGAATCAATATTACCCATGTGAATATTATATTATTATACTTTTTTATAAATATCAATTTATTTTAAACATAATGTATGAGTTTGATTTAAAAAAATTAATTAATAATATAAATAATAATATTATAAAAAAATTATAATGTAGACTGAGGGTTTGTTTTTTACCACTGTACATATGAATGATATTGGATGACATAGAGAACCATTAGCCATAATTTTTTTTTCAAAAGACATTGTTACAGAAAAAAATATTAATAAATGGTTTAAATCTTAAATAGACATGAGATGGGCCTCACTTTTATATTCAGCTCTGGCTATAGGTGGAGTGCTCTGCTCCACCTAGTCCGTGTTCTCATAAATCTGCTTACTCTTGCTGTTTTACTATTGATTATCTAACTGTTCCTATCTGTTGTCGTCATCCTCTCGAGCACAGATTCCTATCTATTCTGCGTGCGTGAATTGTCATATTTTCCTATTCGACCTGTTCATAGGACGGGCCTGGCATGGTAACCGACACGTAATTACCGAAATGGTCCAAAAATCATGCTTAGGGCCTAACAAAGCCAAAAGAAGAACGACAGCTAAAACGCTCAGTCAGAAAAGGAGACAATTCTTCCAAATTCATGCGATTTGACCTGCTTAAATGCTTATCAAACTCTCTTTTTTTTTAATGTCTATTCAATTTATAATTTCATTTTATTCATTCATATAGTTAATAGATTTGATGAACTATCGTAATATGATGGTGCTACGTGCTCAACAACCAACCTACTGTTTACACCTAAGCAAAAACTATGAAACTTAAAAAATAATTTAAATCAGGTGATTTAATTGTAGTCATTGATTTGATAACAAAATATTTAACTATGTACTTTTCCCCTCAATCTAAACCCTAAAATAGATTTGTAACATAATTATAAAATATAATGTTTAAGCGTGTAAATTTTATTAAAGATAAAATATTTTAATATGCTATTTATATTTTTATTTAAATACATTATAAATTAAAATTATTCTTTACTGGTATAATTTAGATTATATAATAAAAAATAACTAATTTAGATAATACAAATATAATATTTATATCCCACCTTTTGCTAGCCGCTCATGCTGCCCAGGGAACGTGCAGACGAGTGCTCCACGTTGATTTTTGTGGTTGCCTGGCCTGGGGTGCACAATCATTATTGGTGAGGCCCGAAGCACGTGTGAATGGAAGCAGGATTTCCAGCGTAGTCTTGGGACCATTTCTCCTTTCATGGTTACAAATTCTAAAACTACCAGAAAGAGGCCCCATAGAAACAAGATTAAGACTACCATTGCCCTAAGATAAATTCAAGTCTAATGTTTTCAGCACAAAAATGCCAAAAATGCTCGGTCTTAAATAGGGTCTATGTAGCTTCCGAGGTATATATTGTTAGCTCTCAGCTGGATATTTGTTGCAGGTGTACAATGATGAATGTAGAGGGCTCGTTGTCCTGAAGGATTTTACAGACCAAATTGCCTGAGCTAATTAAGGTGCGCATCTGCAGCTGCACAGAGCTGCCTTAGAGCATGTTTCAAACCGTCTGTGCGTAAGTTCGGGTTTGATGCTAGTGCTAGTCATTTTAACAGGTTTCGCTTACGATGACTTTCGCTTACGATGACTTAACTAGGTGATTTTTTTTTTCCATGCCAAGCTTCTATTTTCTGTGATGCTAGCTGTGCAATTGCACATGTATGTTGACTTTGCTAAATTGACACTACGAAGGGAAAGGAATTAGAAAACCTCACTTTCTAAACTAGGATGAAGAAAAAAGTTGGGATGGAACTGCTTATGACGTTGAAAGCCATGTCCAACATGGAAAATTCAAACGACGAATATGAATATGCTGTTTGGTTGTATTTACATTAACAGCGAAGCTATGGCGTACATTTAAATATAAAATGGAAAAAGAATATAATTCAAAAAAAGAAAAGAAAGGAAAAGAAAAAGAGACCAATCAAATTAATTGCCAATGTTTTAAAAATAGGTTAATGTAATTTTTAATATTTATCATGATATTCGAGCCATGGGTTATATCATGGATGAACTACATCCGTCAAATTAACCATTTTCTGTTTTGAAGATTGTACCTGGTCACAGTGTTTAAACTAGATGAGTTGTATATATCAACCCTGTAGTTTTTACAGTCAATATTGGTTTGGATGTCGAGTATTTTGTATGTGACTTTCAAGTGTGGATTATGTCATTTACTTTAATCCTTTGGATAAAACTAATCTGCAACAAGGTATACTATTTAATTAATTAACGTCATGTGTATTTTACATGTTTGGTGGATGACTCAGCACCACACAAAGGGATTAATAGTCAACAATAGATTCCAAAGTGCCCCCACCATTTCTTTATCATCCCAACGTCTTTTTCTTTCACTTGAAAATTGCTGCCAGTTACAAAGAAAGTATGTCCAGGACTCTAATATACAATATGCAACAGCAGCAAACATGTTATCCAAACGACATTCAATGAAATACTCCCCCAACTAATTGTTGGGTCAATACCAAACAAGCCTGTGGAGGCTCCTACCTAGGTAGCTTTCTAACTTGCCATAACTCATCTAGAGTCCATAGACCATCTCCCATGCCATCAACCCAATCAGTCTCAGCCATTGAACACTCATAGATTTGACAATTGAAGTCTGATGCTGATGTTGAAGGTGGGTTGAACCCCTCGAAGCCATAGGTGCCGTCAACATGATTACCCTTTATAAAAGAGTTATGGCCAGGATTGCCAAAATCTCTAGGACTTGTTGCGCATTCCGAAGCTTGATGTGGAGGGCAGATGTTCATGGAAACTGAAGAGATACTTGGCCCGTAACCCTCGCAGATGGATTTCTCTTTGCAGGCATTGCTCAGTACAATTGCATCACTTGCGTTTTTAAAGTCCTTTAATGATGGCTGAGGGACTGCGTTGAGTTGTGATGGAGGCGAGCTTCCCGTTTCCATGGAAGAAAAGGATTCCGTCTTTTGGTGCAATAATGGCATCCAGAAGCAGCGGATTGTGTCTCGGAACCTAGCGCTGTTGGCATCAATCTTGAGTTGCCGAGCCTGTTTCTGCACCCTTGTTCGCCAGAAGTTCTTGATTTCATTGTCTGTTCTCCCAGGGAGATATCTTGCAATCTTAGACCACCTGTAAAATGGCGTAAATTGATGGATTTACCACGCATAGATGGCAAAAAGTGTACCAGTTATGGATATTTTGGCTATAAATTGATGGACGTATACACTTTTCTTATACAAACAATATGACCGGTGAATTTTAGACTGATAAAGGTCATGAGAGAGTAAAATGACTTGTCGAATAAGATTGTTTGATGGGTTTAAAATGTTCGATTTGATTTCATTTTAGGATTGAAAATCTTGCACTCGTTGGTTGTTAGGTGGAGGTGTGTTGGACTTATGCAGCAAATAAATTAAACAATTCTAAGAGCCAAAATTTTTGAAATTTCTTCCGTTGCTGTTTCTATCTAATCTTAAAAATGATGCTGATGTAATCCAGCCATTTTTTATTTCTCCCATGTAAACTAACATATGTTGTTCGAAAAGGTGATCATGAAGGCAGTGACCATGACAAAAGACGATGATGATTTGCGCTCAATGAAATAACTTAGTCAGATCATGTTATAAATTGTTTTGTGTCATGAGGTTTTAATAGATGTGGGAATTCCTTCCGATTAGGCTTTCTTTTGGAGGTTTCAACCAATTTTGTAGGTATAGGTTTCAGATTTTCAATCGCGTAACTTCATCATAAAAAAAAATTGTCATGGACTTGTGAAAACAACCACTATCAAGCATCACAAAGATAGAAGAAAGTGATACATAAAACTTGTCAGCGTCAACAACATAGATAAAAATGTTACCATCTATTGTTTATATTCAAAAGGCAAGCCACAAACAAGTTATATTTCACCGAAAGCAACCGAAGCTGTTCTTATGAAAACAACAATTTTTCATTTACGAATTGAGAAATGAGTTCCGGAATTCCACTGCACTTACAAGAAGCGAGATCTAAATTACCTGTTACCCCATTTTGCATGGAGTTCAAGAATCAAGAGTTGTTCTTCAGCGCTAAGATTGCCACGCTTTACATCTGGTTTCAAATAGTTCAACCATCTCAACCGACAGCTCTTGCCAGTTCTCTTTAATCCTGCAAAAGAAACCAGAAGATTCGAGAGAAGAAAGGATGATGGTAATGGAAATTGCACACCCATTTTTTGAAATTCTTCAAATCTACAAGGGATAGGTTGGATCTTACCTGCACATTGGGCTAACAGATTCCAGCGACCTTCACCATGACATGCAATGGAGTGTATTAGGAGATTGTCCTCCTCGATCGTCCATGGACCTCTTCTTAGATCTGTGCCCTCCCCTTCCTTGCACCCTCCCTTACCAACACTAGCAGACATTGCCACTTCCCTATAAACCTAGAATCACAATAAAATGAAGCTTTTAAGATTCCTTTGCAGTTCCAAGTAGTAGTGAGGCTGACAAACTGTGATTTATATAGACCCGAACAAGGAAAATTCATCGAATACTTCTAAAGTAGATAAAAGTAGTGCTTTCTTTCCGTCTGCTTTTTCAACCTTTTAAACTAATCAGGATGGAGTTTTCAACAGCTATGGAGGACTATCTAAAACGGTAGACCGAAGAACTTGGGATTGCAAAGGCTCTGACACTGGGTGACTCGCCTAGGATTGCAACTTGGGTTCCGACCAATCCACTCTGATTTATTATTATTATTATTATTGGGTTATATTGGGATTTTTCATATTTTAGGTTAAAAAAGTTAGGTTAAATCTGATTTAATTTAGAGATAGGGATAGGTTAGGTTGAAAGCATCAAAACTGGATCAGAATTTCAACCTAATTTCACAAAATGTCGTTACAATATAGATATAAATCTATGCCTCTATTTTTTATTTATATTTCACTTAAATACTCGATTTATGCCTTAATTAGAATTTTATTAAAGTAAGTATTTTATGTAGGCTTTTAGGTCTCTTTATTGTTGTTATTTCCGTTGTCATACATAAGTGTTAGTTGATAAGACAACTATATAAAAACTCATGTAATTAATCCCTGAGTGATTATTTATCTATGATGTTATAATTAATATGTTAAAGATTTTTAGACCAAAATAAAGTAAAATTTAATTTAAAATCAACATAATATTTCACTTAAGAAAATTTAGAGTAATTCAAAGTTAATTTGGAGTTTCTAATATTAAGTTAGAAGTGTATCAAAATTTTTAAAATATGACTAGAATGGAGTCAAGATGTTTTAAAAATAGGAATAGAGTTAGATTCTACACTAATTTAATCTGATCCGAATTTACTCATAATTTCAGCCCCCGGAAGGGACACCCACATTGTATTTTAGTGTCATCTCTCTTTAAAAATATTTTTAATATAGTTTACATTCTCAATACTAAAAATCATCTAAATTACTCAGTTAAGCGGATCGCATTTAAGAAAATAATGGTGAAGGATGTTTGATCATTAAAATTATTTTTTGACCATAAGTGATCTAGATTATGTTACATGTCATCTAAATCATCAAAAGGTATACTGAATAAAACGATTGACAATCACAATTTGATGATAATTCCTGAAAAATGGATGATTATTATCAAACGATCTGTAATGTCTGGTGCCCTGGCCCACCTTAGCTGGACTCATTCGAGTACCAACCAATATTTCGGCTTCAACCAAGTTGGGATAATGATTCTCTTGCGCTCTAACCGTCAATTCGTCATGATAGTTAAATTTCATTTTCTCCCTTGTGAGCCAATCAAACATACCGATGGTGGCCTCACGCATGGGGCCTACAACCTCATCTGGTCATGTGGACCATCATACCAATGCTTGTCCCAAAGACAGAAACCAAGAGAGAGGAAAGACGGATTCTTGAAAATGAAGTCCGGGTTTTAGGGGGGAGCAACTCCTTCAAGTTCCATGCTTTTAGATTCTCTTCGGCTGAAACGTGTTTGACTGATCGAAACATTACAGATCAATAATCGCTCCGAAGAAAATGTGCGTTCACCACGGTATTTAATTGTGACAACCAATTCTCAATTTCGTCAGCAGATATTACCGGACTCATGTACAAGAAATCATAGGTATTGCTGCACAAGACTTCCGGCATGCCCGGCGGAATAGAAAAAACATAGAAGCTAGGCTCAAAGATAGGTGGATTGTTGACGTCATCTGTGCTAAATGGAACTCATTTTAGGGAAAAGGCAATTGCTTGACAATGCATTCTTTTCCTTTTCCCTTTTTTGCTGCAAGGAAGGTAGGTAATTAACACCGTTTAAGAACCCATTCGGTTGGTCTTTATTCCACTTTATTTGACGACATATTTTTTTACAATTAAATTTATCTTTTGCATCATTGAGTCTATCTTTAAAAAAAAAAATCTGTTTTCTCTTTATTTACTATTTTAGCAACATTAGTTTTGTATTGATGTCATTTTCTCACATTAAACTTCTCTTCTCTAAATAAGTCTTAAGTTGTAAATTTTTGAAATGAAGGGCTGCCTAAATTCAAGCAGTTATTAAGAAAAATATTTTATTAATATCTAGTAGTTTTAACATTTTTCGGGAGTGAGAAAAATTATGTGATAATTATTATGCTCTGATGTGAAATGCACGTGGGATTGGTCCACTCTAAGATGAAATTTTGATTTTAGAATTTTTTTATATTTATATGAATAAAATTCCTTAGCTACGGAAAGTATGAGATCCATACCAATCCATACTATCAACATATTGTGCATTATTACAAGGTGAAAGAAAATGATGCTAGTAAGATTAATTATAATAGAAAAATATATGATTGCAAATGACATAAGATTATGCGTAGATATCTTATTAAGAAAAGGGAAATACTCTTATATAGAAATAACCTAATTAAGACAATATTATGCAAGACAAGCTTATTATTTGTTCAGATTAAAAGAAAATGTGTCGCTAATCATAGTCTATCAAACCAAATCAGATAATCAAGAAGGATCGGTTACCGTTTTTCTTAGGATAATGCATAAGTGGAAAATGCTGGGAATAATCTAGACTTTCGTTCAGATTAGCGTAGGAAGCACTGCGACTAGCCTTAAACTACACGAAAAGCACATTGTAGTTCATTTTTCTGGTTCGCCTAATATGGCGGCATTTCGGCGTTTAAAAAAATGCTTAGAACACAAAGCCTTTTGCTTTAGTGTCAAAGGATGTCTGCTGCACACAAACAACTGTACATCCCCATACACACCTGTTTCACCATAGCCATCTGGTTTTGAGACAGACAACCAAGGTTGAATAATTTGGCTTTGTAGTGCTTGTATTTGTCAGTGCAGCTATCTTTGACCCCTCACGCATCTGTTTTCTCCGCGTAATGTTTTGAAAAATGCTGGTCTACTTGTGTGCGAAGCAACTCATAAGCTTCTGCTGTGTGGAATTTATGCATCATCTCATTCGTCCTCCTATCAAATGTGACTTCCATTAAGATAGAGTGTATTAGAAATAGGGTGTGTTAAAAAATTATAATAGGAAATGACTTTAGTAATATAAGTTTTTAATGAAAAAGTAAAAATAAAATAAAAATATAGATAATAATGAAAAAAAGTAAAACTATTATGATAATTGTATTAGCTTAAAAAGGAGCATAAAAGATTGCTAACATACTCTTTTCCTATTGCATACAAACGGACCTCTAATTGTTGAGCGTGCAGTGGGAATGGAAAACACAGATGGGGCGCACCGCAAGGAAACAGGGGGCAACAGAGAAGAGATGCTCACCACAGGAATTTTGTATTTATTGCTCGGTAGGACTCTTTGCAATGGCATCCAATCCAGTCCATAATGTGACCCAGCAGGATGAGGTGACATTCCACGAATCTGACTACTTGATTAGCCACGCAGGCTACGTATCAACACGCGCATTGAGAGATTCTACGCGGGATTTTAATTATCCCATTTAATTAGTGTGGCCCACCTTTCTTTTCATTGGAATTGGAGAGTTGGTGACTGGAGTGTGTTTAGAGCCTTTTTTAATATCACAGAAGGAAGGAAAAAGAAGAGCGAGATAGGAGGGAAAGGGAGGTAATATTGGGTAAAGGAATAAAGATAAAATTGGAAAATAGAATAAAATAAACTAACACAATGCCCTAGAAAAGGATACCTCTCATTTCTCTTAAATTCAAAATAAAAACGAAGGAACTGGAATATGAGGGACGACTCAGAAAAGTTCTTACCATAGGCCGATAACTAAAGTACCATCAGGCCGGCACCCACGGCATTGATTCATTTTCTTATACTTCAAATAGCATGCCTTAAGGAGAAATATGTGATACATTTGTCACTAATATGGGCGGCAAAAGCAATTAAAATTCTTAAGTACTTCGTTATAAGTAGTTTAGTTAAATAGCATAACTTAGAAGAATACTTCGTTGTAATATTTCATTCAAAGATCAAATTGAATTTGTATCTACAGCAAATAGATAGTATTTGATTACAATTTTCAGCCATGATTTGTCACTAGAGCTACTAATTGTTAAGATGTTTCGTACGTTAGCATAAATATAGTAAATCATTGGTTGTAATAATATTCAGTCGGTCCTTAAATAAAAGTGGATCGAGACTTGTGAATTTACCTATGAAATCTAGAACATTGGACAGCAAAATCAGGACCAATGTTCCTGCAACGCTGTATTCGAAGACTAGCTGGCGCTCGTAGTTGTGGGCAAATGCGATAACTTCTAAAATCGGCCTGGATGGTGGGCTTGGGCTCGGACTTGGAACTCCAACCACGATTTTTGGGCTCGACTATCAAGCTTGGCAAATTCTGTAGTCCATCCAATGGGTAAATAGGCAACGGCTGTGATGGTTTTTTAACATTTCGCTTCTTCTGATTGCCCATGCATGTCAATTAAAGAAAATGGTTGGACTTGTATCATATTTCAAAGTTCCAAGCTTTTTAAATGTAGGTTTCATCGAAGAAGAGTTTAATGGTATGAATCGGTTGTGTCAACCATGCAATTGATGAGAATGGGAGATTTCATCTGTCAATACGAGTTGATGGTTTCAGTTGTGGCCAGCTAATTAGACAGTAGGGATCCATCACTGTCGTGGGCTAATGAAGGGTCTACTACCTGAACGAGATAAAATTAGCATGTTACTTCTACATAGACCTTGGTTAGTGTCATTTCACATGGAAATTTGCTGGGTACTGAGATGATCGGAGGAGGAAAGACTCTAATGGGGGATACGAGAACTGAAAAGTGCCATTGCCAATAGGATACGTTGATATTTTTATGGCGTCAACTGCGACACGTACGTGCTGATGTTGGATGGGTTTGAAAAATCCACGTTGTTCCCTTGTTCATCAATTGTTTGCCGCTCGGCATTGACAGTATAGCTTGATAGTTAGTTTTAGTCAAGAAAGTTGCATTTATCTTAGATGTAAACTATTTACAATTAATGCAGTTTGGCCCACCTGATTACCAAACCAGCCCCGACGTGAATCTTATAGGATTGTTGATGGGAAGCAAGAATGTGACAGGCGATTATCACTGGAGATGGCATGTCGCCTTGCTCACATTGACAAATGCAGAGGAAAATGCCATTGTGGGTTGCAATTCCCTCCTTCAATCGGATGATCCTTTTGTCAAATACCTGGTTTGAAGTTTCAAAGTTGAACAATTTCTAGATTTATTAAGTCTTGCAGGTCAATAATCGTGACGATGATATTGCTGATGACCATGGCACGACATGATAGCTGGAGACCCAATCTTTTTGTTTTATTTTTATGGATATACTCTTGTGTGTGAGAAAAATCAAATGGTTGGAAATTCGATGGATCGTATGCGATGGTTGTAATAGTTGGAGAGGGCCAGCTACGATGCATGAGCTACCTAACCCACCTCTACATCCAAACACAAGTCAGTCGTTTCTCAAAGTCCTGCCTACTAGTTCGGTCCAGGAAGGTTGCAAAAAGGAAATAACATGACATTTGGGCTGAGAAAACATGCAAATGTAACTTCCTACTAGAATGTGCACACAAGACACTGTAGTGTTAATGCGTCGGACAACTCGTTTTCTTTGTGTTTTCCACCAGTCGTCCCGATACTTGGTGGGTCACAACAGGTGGTCATCCGCATGAAGTTATGCTTCCAACTAAGCTGATTCTGCCAGAGTTGTTAATTTAGGAGACTATGGAGTATGCATTCCACCAGATGATCGAGCAAACTCCGTTCCACAAGGAACAGGATAGGTTTAGTGGTTAATCTTACTTTGAATTACCATCGAGTCAAATGCCCGTGTATCTTCAGTTTCTTTTTTACTGTAGCATTATGTCACTTCATGTCTTGCCCATCCAGTCAAGCACGGGAAATGGCATATGTAGACGCCAGATTGAGAATGGCATCCATTATTCTACTTTTGGCGGTTGGAAACATAGTTTATTCGGAAGAGTACAGTGTTTTGCCACCTCTTTTCTTCCGATGTGTAAAAAGAGTATACTCTTGTTTTTTTTTTTTTTTTACTCATTTTTCATCTTTCTTTTTTTTTTTTTTAATTTCCTTCGCTTCTATCATAATCAAACAAAGGAAAGACTTCGCCTTATATTTTTATTCTATCGTTATTCTTATTGTAAAAAAAAAAAAAACTAATTTTTTACTCATTAGTACTATCGGAACTGTACCAATGATTAAGTAGGTTAGGCGTTTAGTTTTAAGTTCAACTAGTTCAACCGGATAAACTGTTTTTATTTAAAAATAAAAATAAAAAAATAATATAACATATTTTTTAAAAAATTTAAAACATAGATATTAAATATATTGATCTTTTATTATAATACTATATTACTTTAATTTATGATTTTATTTTATTAAAAATATTAAAATTAAAAAAATTACTATTAAATCTAATTGGGATAGATTGAATAGATTCAATTGGCCAGTTTGGTCTTGATAACACTGCTCCTTATCCTATTTTTCACATTTATCTTCATTTTTAATTTATTTTTCACATTTATCATAATATTTTATAGTTTTACCTTTACATCTTCTTTTGCATTTTCCTTTTTTAATATTCTCTTTTACGTCAATGTGCACTTTCTTCTACGTTTCCTTTCCCTTTTCACTTCCTTCAAAAGCATTTGATGGGCGTTCTTTCACATCGGTGAAGGTATATTTTATTGATTGTTGTTAACCTTGTGTTCCAGCCCTTGGCATTTTCGATGAATGTTGAAAATGCTTGTTTGATGGAAAAAAAATGCTGTCAGTAGTGCAATTGGTTTTATGCCTAACAAGGCTGAATAGTCAATGGAAAATATTATAAAGTTTCATTATATCTGGTCCAGAAGAATCATATCGTTGTTGTCAAGGGTAAGGGCATGGAACATATGTGCAATCTTAATGTCTTGGAATTTGATGACGATGATGCTGACGGACAATAACGACAACGACGAGGACGTGCATGTCTGCTACTGCTACAGCAAAGATCAGAGACGCCTGTGGAGAGCTAAGTCCATTTTCGTTGGGCAGCGATTAGATTAATTACCAAGGCAATGACGGTGATCCTCATATGAGTAGACCAGCTTCGGAAATTTAAAGAGATTCCACCGCACACAGTCCATTCCCGTTGCATAAATTTTGTATTGTTTTTATATATTTTTTGCCTTGGATGCTAGCAATTTTTATTCTTAAAACCATGCAGATATCTGCTGAAACCCTTATGGACAATGGAGAAATTCCCATTTGTCAATTTCTGGTTGACTTCTAAATGGAGGATTGCCAAAAGTTTTGGCACCATATTTTTCTCATGAATAGACTGCTGTTACGTTTGCTGTTCTTATCATAACCAAACTACAATGTTTGTACTGATCATGGAAATTTGCCTGATATACGCCATAACTGCTATTTCATCCACGGATTAAAGCCAACGGCTCGTTATCAAATATGCTACATCATGCCCAAGAAGAATCATCTTAAATTGGCAGGACTTCTTACAGCCTATTCATCATTTGTGCAAGTTCTTGTTGGATCCCCCTATCGCTGTCACTGAACCACCCCTCTTCCTAGCTATGTGGGCATTTATGCAAGTTCTTGTTGGAAGAAATACCGAGTCCCCCTATTGCTGTTACTGCTGTTGTTCTTTTGCCAAAAATGAAGAATTTGAATAGCAATGCCAATCTGACTTTTAGAGTGCTGCAATCCACCACGGCACAATAGGAAATAGACACCTGCGCTTACGGCATGTGGGGTGGGATACATGTTTCCTACCGTCAGTCACACAGGGATTGAATTATCTCCTGGCCCACATAGCAAACCACGATTTCTTTGTTGACTGCGTATTATTTGCTCCAAATACTGTTAATGCAATAAATACAAGTGCGGCCAAAATCGTAGAGCCAATATTGTAAGGGAAATGATCTATTTGGCAACGTTGACACGCAACGATGTCTGATGGAAGACAGTTGCAAATGTGACGTGAAGACAACTGAACATTACCTAACATTGTGATCTTCATGTTTGTTCTTCTCAGTGAGAAATGACTCCACAACTACTCTATCCAATCCTAAGACTATTGCTTCTTCGACACTCAAAGACTCGTTGTAAACAAATCGGAAATGGTCATTCAGTGACTGGAAGGATTCGAAATTAAATTTTAATCGGCAATTATTCCATTGCAGTTGGTATGTATATCTGCTTGAATTTGGACACTGTACCCGTCAGTGGGCACCATCAATTATTAGCAAATCCAATTGATACAAGGCCATCTACTATAGTGGTTCTAATCTTAGTTACTAGTTGTAGAAATTGAGTCAGGATAAAAACTGCCAACCAAGGTGATTCGGATGTGAATAAAATGGCTCGTTTGAGCTGAAGATACAAATTATGATGTCCAGTCAAGGGATGCATACAAGATATATATTCTTAATTTGTGTCTAGTATTTAATAGATACCAAAAA
Source organism: Pouteria campechiana (assembly GCA_036873735.1). Taxonomy (NCBI): domain Eukaryota; kingdom Viridiplantae; phylum Streptophyta; class Magnoliopsida; order Ericales; family Sapotaceae; genus Pouteria; species Pouteria campechiana. The sequence goes on from JAYJMB010026727.1 coordinate 26,932, forward strand.
CTTCAGTAACGGGGTATAGGGTCCAATCATCAGGATAGTTTTTAAAAGATGCAGAGGCCCGATTAGTGCTGATTTTCATTGCCCAGGCTCAGTTCAGAAGGTGGAGAACGTCTAGAAAATTTTCGAGTCCAGCAATGCCAGTCCTTTTTTTAAGTTAAATATGGGCCTGATATGGAAACAAAAGAGAATGTCATTTGGTCTTGGTGGGACACACAATGCTATTATGATTCATCATCTGACCATGTGTGGTGCAAATAATTTCTTGTGATTCAACTACCCGTCCAGTACTGTACCACATGGCTAGAACTGCATAATGTTCTGTGGGCTAGGCCTAAATAAAAGTTGCTTATTCCCCGGATGAGCCCAACAGCAAAGTGAAAGCTATCATTGAATGGATTACTCGATCAAAAGAATTGTTAATTTCATGTGTTATATACTAAAATGATTTTTATTAAAACTTAAAATTATTATCAAAAGATTGGCATGATTTTTAGGCCAACGTGATGGTCATTTAGTCACAAGTGACTGGGTAATGCAATTGTCAACTTCAGGTTTTCTTTAAATCCCAAAATCATTTGGCAAGTAGGGTTCGAAGGTTTTTTGAGCTTTTCATGCGTAAGACTCGTGAAGCTTTGGATCTCTTAACATATTTTTGTGGACTTCACTATGCTTAAATGATAAATCCTTACCATACATTAGATATTGTGGAATGGTCCATCAGGTTAATGCTCCCTAATGGTGAGATACACATCTAAGTACTATAGATGTGAATAAATCTGCCTGAGATGTATCGATATCACATCAATGGAATGGAAGGCATGTGAATAATTGAGACATCAGCCCTTGCAACTAAGGATTTGTGCTCCATTTAGATTTCTTATGACGCAGTTCACGAGATTTCTATCAAGATGCCTTTGCTTACACGGCTAATCGCCTCGCATGTCACCCGTCTCACTCCACGAAAGAGTCCGGCCCAGACAACGAATGATATAATGTTCCTAGATGGTTTTCCACAAAGTGGCATTTACAAACATCAACGTTAGACTAGGCCTATGGTAAAAATTATCACTACAGAAAAAAGTCAAAATAATGAGAAAAAGAGGAAGAGATTGCATCTAGCAGACAACTTCATGTAAGATAAGCTCCCAAAAGCTGCTTGAGAGTTACAAAAAATAACTGTTTGGCATTCTATTCAAAAGCCACAATTTGAAGACACCCGGCCATATAAGCATAGCAATATATATGTTCAAGGTTCTTTTTCGGCGAAGGTGGTGATGGTGTAGGTCTACCCACAGGCTTTTTGGACGAAGGTTGCGACTCAGATGTAAGAACCATAGGCCTTGGCGAAGGTTCACTTAAAGGAATTTTTGGCGAAGGTTGCAGCTCAAATGTAAGAACCATAGGCCTTGGCGAAGGTTCACTTAATAGTATTTTTGGCGAAGGTGGTGTAGTAGGTCCACCCATAGGCTTTTTTGGCAAAGGTTGTGGCTCAGATGTAAGAACCATAGGACTTGATGAAGGTTCACTTAAAGGAATTTCTGGCGAAGGTGGTGGTGTCACACCCACAAGCCTTTTTGGCGAGGGTTGCAGCTCAAATGTAAGAACCATGGGCCTTGCCGAAGGTTCACTTAAAGGTATTTTTGGAGAAAGTGGTGGTGTAGGTCTACTCATAGGCTTTTTTGGCGAAGGTTGTGGCTCAGATGTAAGAACCATGGGCCTTGGCGAAGGTTCACTTAAAGGAATTTCTGGCGAAGGTGGTGGTGTCACACCCACAAGCCTTTTTGGCGAAGGTTTCAGCTCAAATGTAAGAAGCATAGGCCTTGGCGAAGGTATTTTTGGCACAGGTGGAACCACGGAGCATGACATCTGTTGGCACTCCTGAAGCGAAAGATGTTCCCTACCCATGAACATTGTCGTCCTCATCACCTGCACAGCACATGCATCCGCCAATTAATTAGTTGTATTAGTGAGGAAAACGTACGCATGGGACACCTCACAACCCATCATTACATACAATGGATGAAAGCCCTGAAGGTTCAAGATATCAAGCTGATTAAACAAGCAGGTGGGATGCACTGTTGGAGGTACACCAATTTCTGTATCTATGCACCTTATGGCCCATATATACACTCTCTATGTATGTGGCTCTGGACTATTCCTCTCGTATTGATCTCAGAGGGAATGAATCGGAGAGGAAGCAGCTGCAAGCACTGGAGAGAGAAAGCCTTCGGAATAATTTTCCAATATCTTTATGAGTTGTGGATTTGGATAAGCAACAGCTAGCCATCCACCCATTCATAGGACGTCCGGGAGGGCAGTCTAGGGAATTTCCCTTTCCTTTTCTGTTTCTTAGGAAATTTATCATTTAAAATTTTTAATATTTGCCTTAAGAGATGCTAATAATTTTTTCTTAGATATAGGACTGCTAGTTAGAAATAAAGGTGAACACTAGTACTACCGAAATCTAGGCATACTATTATAATAACCATTATCTCTACTAAAAGAATAAGCGCAAAACAACAGCTCAAAACATAAAGGAGAATCTAGCACAAACTACTAAGAAATGAAGTAAAAGAAAGTAAGAAAAGAACACGCCGGATTTACGCGAAAAAACCCTCATTAGGAAAAAACCACAAGCAACGATCAGTAACTCCTCCACTAGCAAATAATGTTTAGAACTACAGTTCAGTTCTATAGACTTACATAGAGAAAATACTCTATGATAAGGGGGTGGCCCTGAAGTCTACCAAGGTGGCTCTTAAAGTCAACAATCTCCCACTTGAAAATATATTGCCGAATATTAGGAGAATAATGCCAAAGTTGTTTGCTCAAGCAAACTCAAACCCAAGAGAAGTCCTACAACATTTGAATTTTTTTGAAGCGACGAGCTTCATTAAAATGTCTGAAATATTTTCATTGGTGTGGATCTTTTGTAATGAGACCAACTTCTCTTTCATGCCTTCTCGGACATAATGATACTGGACATCTTAATGCTTTGTATTTGAGTGATACACTAGGTTTTTCGTTAAGTGTAATGCACTCTGACTATCACGATAAATGGTCGATATCTCCTGTCGTACCCAAAATTCTTTGGGTAACCTCTTCAACCATACAAATTCTTTCAATGCTTATGTTAATTCCATGTACTCAGATTCTATGGTTGATAAAGCCACCACATTTTATTATTTAGACATCTAGCTCATGGCACCACCAGCTAAAGAGAACATATAACTCATATTAGATCTTCTATTGTCTCGGTCTTTTATAAAATTTGCATCCACATATCCAACTAATCCACAATTTTTACCATTATAGTAAATTGTTGCATGAGAAGTACATTTCAAGTATCAAAGGATCCACCAATAATCTCTTCCAAGATTTGTCATGTACTTGTTGACCTCTCTCGCTACCTAGGTAATGTTTAGTCTAGTGCCTACCATGGCAAACATTAGGCTCCCTACTATTAATGAGTATGGTACTCGAGACATCTTTGTTTTCTTTGCTTTTGTACTAGGGCACTGTACTAAAGACAACTTTATTTTCATAGGAAAGGGGGTAATAATTGGTTTGGCATTCTGCACATTAAAGCGACACATAATACTTTTAACGTAACTCTTTTGAGTTAGCCAGACTTTCCTATTCTCCCTGTCTTTGAGCATGGTCATCTGGAGTATTTGTTTTACAGCTCCCAAGTCTTTCATTTTAAATTCCCTAACTAATTGAGCTTTTAGAGTTGTAATAGCATCTTTACTAGTTCCTGCAACCAACATGTCATCAATATACAAGAACAAGATTATGAAACCACCATTTTCCTCTACTTTGACATAAACATAATGGTCTACCTTACATTTCTTGAATTCCAAGCTCATAATGAAAGAACAAAATCACTTGTAGCAGCATCTTGGTGCCTGTTTCAACCCATACAACGATTTTTTCAGTTGACAAACCAAATTCCCCTTACCTTCTTTAATAATGCCTTCTAATTGAGTTATATAAATTTTCTCATCAAGATTTTCATGCAGAAAATCAGTTTTAACATCTAGTTGTTCAAGTTTTAAATCAAAAACAGCTTCCATACTAAGCAACACCCAAATAGTACTCAAACGAATAAGTAGAGGAAATATTTTATTAAAGTCAATACCCAACTTTTGAGCATATTCTTTGACAACCAGACAGGCTTTATATCTTTCAGCATTCTCATCTACATCCTTCTTTAACTTGTAGGCCCATCTATAACCAATGGCCTTCCTTCCCTTAGGTAGCTGAACTAGCTCTCATGTATCATTTTTGTGGAGGGATTTCATTTCTTCTTCTATAGCTGCTCTCCATTGAGTAGCATCTTTGGATTCTCCTACCTCTAGGAATGAGCATGTCTCTCCTTCATCAATGGTGCAAGCATAGGCTGTAACATAATTCTTAAGCCAAAC
>JAYJMB010026727.1:31458-58486 GCA_036873735.1 Pouteria campechiana
ACAAGTCAACCTTGATCTTCTTAGTCTCCCACAGTTGAAGTATTCTCATGCTCAATTTCAATTTGATCTTCAATAATATCTTTTACAAGTTCATCTTCAGGAGTATCTTATTGGTTTGAATTACCATTCATGAACTCAAATTTAATAAAATTTTCTGCTTTTGCATCATGTTATTCTTTAATCCTTTTCTGCAAAGAATCTTCATTGAAAACAATATCTCGACTAATGATTACCTTGTGGGTAATAAGATCCCACAATCTATACCCCTTTGTACCATCTACATAACTAAAAAATATACACTTTTTGGACTTAGCATTCAGCTTAGTCCTCTTAGAGAAATCATCAATAAAAGAAATAAAATGCATGGCACCACCTAATGATTTTATAGGAGCTTCCCATGTGTTAGAATGAATCAATTGTAATACATTCCTACTTCTAGAACTAGAAGAATAAAACTTAGCTCTATAGTATTTTCCAAATAAACAATCTTTATAAAAATCTAAATCCGCAGACTTTAAACCAGGAAGAACATTCTGATTGAGAAGTACTTGTAGTTCTTGCTTGCTCATATACCCCAAGCGCTTGTGCCAGGTAACTGCAAATTTTGATACTGTATTTACCATTAATGATTCACCGACCACAGTTTCACCAATTAACCTGTAGAGGTTTTCTGCAAGCTCACCTTTTACAACCACCATTACTCCTTTGACAATTTTTAGATAGTCATTTTCTCCAGAAAACTTATACTTATCTTCATTGAACTTCCTAAGTGACAGTAAACTCTTCTTCATACTAGGAACATGCCTTATACCAAAAATAACTCGAGTAATATCAATAAACACGGTAACTCGCACATCTCTAATCCTCACTATTTTACATGTGTTGTCATTGCCCATGTAAGTAGTACCACCATTACATGCCCGATATGTATAAAACCAATCAATGTGAAGAGTCATATGAAAAGATGAACCCGAGTCAATTATCCATTGATATTGCAATTCTTCTCAAGAAATTGCCAACAATATTTCATTATCTTCAGAAAAATTATATTCTTCTACCACATTTCCTTGAGAACCATTCGAAGTAGAAGCATAATCAGATGATTCAAGCTTGGGTGAGGCCTAACTCTTTTGGTTGCATTCTTTTCTAAAATGCCCCTTTTTACCGTTGTTAGTACTTATCCTTCCTATGCCCCTTCAACTTGGACCTTGATTGATGTCTCCTACCAAAGCTTTTTTCGAAGAACCTTGGGCCATCATTGCTTCAACAAAAGATCCGCTACTAGATTGTCTTAGTAGCTCTTCAATGAGCAATGTGGATATCACAGATTTCATTTTGAGATTGACTTGATGGCTAAGATTCATGATCAAGCCATCCCACAAGTCTCGCATAAAACATAACAAAAGGATGACTTTCTTGACTTCATCTATTTTGATGTCAAGTGCCGCAAACTTACTGATGAACTTATTCAAATATGCTTATACGGAAGAACCGTCCTTTATTCGCAAGTTGTAGAGTTGTCACTGTAGAAATATTTGATATACAAAAGACCTTCCCTCATAGAGTTTTCCGAGTTGATCCTGCAACTCTTTTGCAGAGTTTGTTCTCAATTTCGACATGCAAGCTATCACTATTTTATCAAGGGCCAGTGTTATATCTGTCATGATGATCTAGTTCTTTTCTTCAAATACTTCATCTGTCATGTAAGCAGGTTTTTTATCCTTTACAAGAATTACAACTGCGCATCTATATTTTATGATCACCGCACGCATCTTCAGCTTCCAAATAACGAAGTTGGAACCGCTGAAGCGCTGAATCTCAAACTTTATAGAGGTTAATACCACCATCAACTTTTATAGAAAATAAATGTTAGGAATAGTAGTAAGTGCCTATATGGTAAGTTTGTACCAAGAAAGTTCCCAGGAAAGATTGGTGGAGACTAGCTTGCTTAAATACCAAATCTCCTTAGACTATAGGTCTTTGTGACAGAACTTTCTTAAGCATAACCACATAAGAGAAACACTCGCTATCCTAAACCAGACTCTAATACCACTTGTTGAAAATAAAGATGACCATTAGCACTACCGAAACATAGGTATGCTATTACAATAACCACTACCTTTACTAAAAGAAAAAATATGAAACACCAACTCAAAATATAAAAGAAAATCTAGCACAAACTACTAAGAAATGAAGTAAAAGAAAACAAAAAAAAGAACATACCAAATTTATGTGGAAAAACCCTCATCAGAAAAAGACAAAACCAAGGGCGAAGATCAGCAACTCCTCTACTAGCAAATAATGTTTAGAATCATGGCCTAGTTCTATAGGCTTATATAGAGAAAACACTCTATTTACAAAGCTATAAAAAAAAAACCAAACCCACTAAATGAATTTAATTGCTATAAGTTGTATTTTAAACTCCAAAATGTTTGATCTATATATAACAAACGATTTTCCTTTCATCCTACATTTCTTTGGATGTATGATAAGGGTTGGCTCTTAAAGTCAACACTTCCAACATTCCTTCATCTAACCAAGCAACATGGTTTTGACCAATTAGTGTGAATATTAGGGCATCTAAGCATCCATGACACTAGTGCTCACGTGACAAAAGCGATTTTGACAATTTATGACCATGGTGTATAAATTTCTACATGAAAATACATTAGTTATACTAAGGAAGGATAGTGCATGCTTTGTGCTCTTATGGACATACCGTCCCATGGAGTATCATTGGAACCCAAAATAATATAATACCTTTGATATATATCAATTCATATCCACAAAGGATTATCCAAGCTATTGGTCAGTTCAATCATTAATTATGCATAAGCGTGAGTTATCTGGTATTCAAAGCTACATTTTGTTGCTAATTACCTTCAAAATGGAGCAAAAAAAAAAAGAAAAGAAAAGAAAAGAAAAGAACCATACGAGCGAACTATTTTGGATGCCGTTCCATACTCAAGTTCGGCTTTGTGCTGTTAATGAAACTGATGTGAACAGTCCTCAAGTAATTAACTGATAACAACGGATGCATGCGTTTGCTAAACAATAAATGTCAAGATAATCAGACAGGTTATTCCATGTTTAATTCAGTCTCAATTGCCAAAGTAACAGTAAAAGATTGGAAATGCTCAAAAGTTTTACCAGCTAGTAAAGTTTAGGTAAAACTCAGATTCAAGAAAATGTCATGCATGTTTGTGCGCTTAATTATTCACCCAAATAAGATCATGTATCTGCATCTAGATTGCCTGAAAACCTTTCCTTCCATCTTAATTCCCCGCTATTTTTTCCCCTTTCTCTTCTATTAGTTTTTTCTTAATCTTTTGATCAACTTTATCCAAAATGTATTCGACGGTTTGCCAAGATCGTTCTCTCTCATCCCGTCATATCGTCGGGCAATTATGCGCTTTTTTTTTTTTTTTTGAGAAATATAGTTCTTAAATAGATTATTGCCAGCTTTCTAGCAATCATGAAAAGCAAAGCTGTTTTACAAAGTAAAAAAAATAAATAAATCAAGAATAAGAAAAAACGCTGAAGGTAAGTCTAAGAATAAGAAGAAAACACCGAAGATAAGCCTAAGAACGAGGTCATATGATATGTATTGAAATGTGTGCAACACATGACCGCATAAAAAGAGTGCTGCTACCTGTCTAGGGATCATGAAAAGAAGGTGGGCATACTAGAACCCAAAAAAAGAAGCAAAAATAAGAATAAATAAACAGCAGCTGCAGGTAAGCCTATGAATAAGGTCACACGATATGTGTTGCAAATGCAACACATGAGCGCCGCAGAAAAAATAAAACAGCTGGGTGGTGCCAAGTTGCTTGCGTTTTCATTCATACGAAGCACTGTTAAAATATACAATCAAATCATTATTTTCATGATGGTACCTATTTAAGTATTATATTATAATAAATTTCTCTATTTTAATTTAATGTTTATTTTGAAATTAAATGCGCAAATTAGATTAATATCACATGTTTTAAAATTTTAAATATTTCCTCCATACCTATCTAAGAGATCTTGAGGAAATATTTGAATTTTTATAGTATATAAGATTAATCCAATCCATGCATTTAATTACTATGATGAAATTAAATTAAATTAAATTTTAAATGCTATAATATAGTTCTTAAATGGATCTCATCATGAAAAAAAGGATAATTTCAATGGTATATTTATTTTCACAGCCCAAATAGTATATCAGCATTGTTTCTTTTAACTAAATATATTAAATATAAAAGCGAAGAAGTATATATTTGTAACATGTGTAAATCCGTTTTTATACAAATCACATAAAAATTTATATAAGTTTAATGAGTTTTGCCCACCTGAGTGTTACCACCTTGCCAGTTAGGCATTAGATCTCCGATGACCCATCTGTGTGTATTTGGGACTCATACATTTTATTATTCATTTACTTATAAAATAATTTAAAAAAAGACAATCTTTAGCCTCCTATTTCTAGTGAATAAGTAAATACTAAATAGAGCACCAAAATTAATAATTTTTATAATATAGTCCATTTGAGTATTTTATTTATCCGAGTATATTATTATTAGTTTAATGTTATGTTTTCTGTTAAATTTACTATTTAATTAATCTTCTATTCTATGTAACCTAAAAAATCTTTCCATTTCGAAAACCTAGCAGCGAAAGCTTGCCATACTCAGAAAAGCAAGAGTCTCCTGCTTACGTGGGTGGCTTCGCCTTAAAATTGCCTTATAAGAAGCTAAAACAATACAACTTATATTTATCATATTTGGGATTACCATGTTCCATAATTTCAAAGTAAAAGAGAATTTTTATATAATATATAAATATTAATGGTAAATATTAACTAAAAGACATTTAACCATTATGTTCTAGTGACATAGATTAGATAACCATTTGATTATACTAAAATTTTGAATTTCAATTTAACATTTACTTTACATCATATTTATAAATTTGATTAGCTTTATAGACTATAATAATTTAAAGAAATATTATCACAACAAATCTACGGTCGAAATACAATTTTGATAGATTTGATTTGTTTCGGCGAAACTTGTTCCACCGCAACTTTCAAAGTAAAGGCACGTCTATGAAATGAGTTGTTTCGCTTCCTTCATGAGAATGGAAAGCTTGGGCTTCCTTCTAATCTGATTGCCCGTGTTGGGGCAGCGCGGTCTTAAGAGTCTGGCTCACACAATGAGTCATATAATATTCCTGGATATGATGGCGCAGATTTCACATAGAAGTGGCATTTTCTAACATCAATTTAGACTAATTCCATACGAAAGAAATAGTTAAAATAAGGAAAGAAAAGAAAAAAAAATGAAGGGGTTCAAAGAGAGCATCTAGCAGACAACTTTATTTCATGTAAAGATAAGATAAAGCTCCCAAAAGCTGATTGAGAGTTAGAAAAGATAATTGGCTCTCGCTTAAATCAAAAGCCACAAGTTGAAGACAGCAGGGCGCACAAGCATAATAATATAGAGATAATGACTTATCATATATGATTATTTGATGGCCACATGGTAGCTAAATCTGCACGACCTCTTGGCCATCTGTCATGGGTGTCCTTGTCAGTAAGGGGGAGGTGGCTGTGGCCCTCGTACATCCATGGGCGTTGGCCGAGGTTTAATTACACGCATTTTTTTCACTCAGATGTAACTATAAACCTTGGGGAACGTCCAGTTACAATCATTTCTGGCTCTGATGTAACCATAAGTCTTGGTGAAGGTCCACGTGCAATCATTTCTGGCTCAGATGTGACCATAAGCCTTGGGGAAGGTCCATTTACAATCGTTTCTGGCTCAGATGTAACCAAAACCTTGGTGAAGGTCCATTCACTGCCGTTTCTGGCACAGATGTAACCAAACGCCTTGACGAAGGTCCATGTACCGGCATTTTTGGCTCAGATGCAACCACAGGCTTTACTACAGCTGTTGGCGTTCCCTTCAAATGAACATGGGCATTCTTCTGATCACCTGCACAACACATGCACCCGCCAGTTAAGTACTTGAATTAGTGAGGAAAAAGTACGCATCCGACGCCTCAAAACAGATACGTTGGACACTTTGTCATGCCCAAAAACACCCACGGTTGGGTACATGACATGCCACACAATCTTAAGATAAAACCTTCAAGTGTGTAAGGCTATAATAAAAAGTGATTGTTTAATTCATGCGAAACATTAACTCAATACAAAAAAAATCTCATAATTTAATACATAAAAAATTTAAAGAAATCAAATACGTTAATTGTCAACTTCTCACTCCCACCCCATCATATGATGTAACTTCAACTGCATTATCTAAAAAACAGCTATAAATATTGGAATGATCTATTTGATTAAAACAACATAAATCATTCTAATATATGAGCAAATAATTTTTTATAAATTTCAAAAAATACTATGTACCAAAGATAAATCCAACAATCTGCATATAAACATAATATTCAAAAAAATTTTATCATACAGAGATGTTTATAAAAAGCTGGCTATTCAAACATATCCAAACGTATCCATGTAATTCCAACAGCTTACCCCCGTAGCAGGCTAATCCCTCTCAGGTCTAACATATCCACACAACAGCTTACCCTCGTTGACAGTTTAACCACTTTCCGATATAACATATACACCTACTTACTATTGTTGTTAGGTTAACCCCTTTTGGGTCTAGCATATCTAATTGTAAATCCAACAAATTAAACATATCTATGTAATTCTAACCGCTTGCACCCATTACCAGGTTAACCCCCTTTCGGGTCTAATATATCCAAATACTTGCCCACATTGGCAGATTATTCCCTTTCAGGTCTAACATATATTCTCATATATCCAATGTATATCCACATAAATCTAAATACATACTCGTATGAATCCAAATATATATTCACATAAATTCAAATATAGAATCATAACATATCCGCATAACTTTAAATTCTTATTCACATAATCGTAAACATATATCCACATAAATCTTAATACATATTCACATAATTCCCAATTCATATTCGCATGAATCCAATACATTTTCACATAATTCTAAATGCATATTGACATATTTTTAGATAAATTTTCACATAAATCCAATTGCATTAATTTCTGTATCCACCTTATGGCCCATGAAACAGGATCGGCTTCGTGAGATCTTTGCCCGCTTCTTCATTTCCCTATCACGGATCAACAAGAATCCTTTGCACGCGCAAAATACTGGCCAATATTTCCATCTAACTAACTTCATGCGCATGAGAAATTGAAACCCAGCACCACATTAGCCAAAACTCAAGCAGTCATCGACGCATGAAACAATAGAAACTCATGTCTTGATTTGTCACCCTTGAGTTTCACAACCGGTGGATTTTTGGAGCTGTACGTTCATCTTAGAGGTTAGTTCTCATCAGGAGACGAGCTCCACGCATAGCTCGGAAAGCCAGTATCTCTCAGGAAACACTTCCTAATTATCTATATTTCCACTTCTCATCACTGTCAGCTTGACTGTCAAGTAGCCCAAACATATTATTATTGGCGATGCACAAAGCCCATATTCGTCTGTTTGGATAGGCTGCAGGCATTTATTTCACATGCATTGTAGGTCATGCAACCCAGGGCCATACTTAGTAATAAAAGCATCGTCATCCACAATAATTAAGGTCTGCTTCGATAGAGCGTAATAAAAGGTGTAATAGAAAGAGAATGTGATAGAAAAGTGTAATAAATGATAATATTAGTTATTATATATAGAACTACATAGTATTTCTAAATATATATAAAAAAATATTTTCTTACATATACCAAGAAAGATAAATGAAACTGAAGAACTAGCTCACAATCAAGAAGGGAAATAAGCCCTTCATTGACTTCATTAGAAAATTTAAGCACCCATGCGATAATCTTACAGCAATACAACAACCTACCTCCCAAAAGATATAGGTAAAGTTTCTCAATTATCAAGAGTCATTCTAATTATCAAAACTATAAATTGGAGGTTTTATTAAAGCCACCATATTCCACTTACAGTCTATATATACCGGCTTAAAAGGATCTAAGTAACAAGTTATTTTAAAAGAAGAAGAAAAGAAGAGACTAAAAACACCAAATTATTTAATATTAAAATCTGCGTTTTGGAGTCAATATCTGAATAATATTGACTTCTTATTATATTTTTATACATTAATTTTCTTATATATTCTATTCCACATCATCCTCTCATTATATCCACGATTGACTTTACTTTTTTTCAAATTTAATTTATCTTTTCTACCATTAATATTATTTTTTACTAAAAAAATTATTTTCTAAATTAAATCTTGTAAATCTACCCCAAAAGAAATAGTTATATATTCGTCATTTTATTTCTTTATTTATTTTATTAACAACTTACATCATGTTATATTTCTAATATGATCATTTTCTCTCAGCTACCTTTGTTACAAACAGTACTAGACGCCTCCAACGTAGCATTATCTTGCCCATCTTGAGGCGTTAACATAGTATTTGAGACATTTAAGAATCGATTTTTCTCATCTCATGAATAAAATATCAGATTATTTATTTTATGATTGGGCTACAAAATTGAAAATAGTTAACAAAAAATGTTATGTCATAATTGAATAAATAAATTAGGCAGGCATCCACGCTGAGAGCTTTTACCACCCGCCTGTCGCTACGCATCGGGGTCCTCATCCTTTCCGGTGCGTGACTTCCTTTCGCCCACGTGTCACGAAAAACAGAGCCACGCGTCACAACGGCTCCCTCTCCGTGCATGCTTGGTCGCTGAAACTCAAAAGTATAACACCCTCCTCCGACTGGACAATTTGCCAGAAGCCCATTGGAAGCGTACTGTTACGTTCCCAGGCGACACGGTCAGCTAGGCATTAATCGGCTGGCCAAATGAAGTTGGTTTTAAGAAAGAAAAAGAGCCGCCGCGGTTGCGCTGCACCCACGTGCCTTGGACGAAAACCTCAACCCGACAAAAAATTGGTTGCATTTACGACGAAAGCAGCAAATGGTGAACCTGTCACTGCCGCACCGTAGTTTTGGCTTTATGAAATCAGGCAAATTTTCGTTATTCATATTGACTACAAGAGAGGCAACAATTAATTGAAAGAAAATGGTGGGTAGGTCTACTACGGCGACGTGCTGTTTTTTTCAAACTCAAGCAATAAATAAGTAGCACCAAGTAATGAACCAAATAACTCCTAACAATTAACTTTCTTTCAAATGGAGAATGGTGGAAAAAAACTCTCTAACAAATTAACTTTCAGACAATTTCTTTATGAAGGAGGAAAAGAAAAGAAAATATTCCATTTTATTTGACAAGACATTTAGTTATTTAATCAATTTTATATTTTACATTTAAATCCAATTTGCATCATTACTTCTATTATGTTCACAAAACTACTATGTTTATGCCTTTATCTACTATATATTTTCATGTCATTATTTTGGCCATCTTTTTCATTTAATTAAATATGAAAAATGATTATATTATATGAATTACAGGGAAATTTCAATACACATGGGTTTTTAGGCTTATAATGATGCATATGCTAAATCTGATTTATTCACCAGGCTTGGTACTAGTTGGCTAAGATTCAAAAAAAAATATCCTAATTAGACAAGTTTAATAGAATTAAGAATAATTTTTAACAGTATCTAGACTAAACCTAAGTATATGGTTGTGGGCCCAAAATAAACTCTTGCGTAGAAACTTGAAGGGTAATATAACTATGAAATCAGTTCCAATAAATATTGTTTCCTACGCAGATTGAACGAGGAAAACTACATGGAGCTTTCATTTATTTAATAAGACATTTATCTACTTTGTTAATTTTAAGAAATCTATCTTTAATGTTATTAAAACCGAACTAATGATTGAACTAGTCAAGCATTCCATTCATGGTCCAACTAGCTAGTTCAATTAGTTGAACCGATTTTTTTTTAAAAAATTTAATAAAACAATATTATTTTAAAAAATTTAATTTATAGATATTAATCAAAATATATAGATCTTTTGTATAATAATATATTATTTTAATTTACTTTGTTATTTTATTAATAATATTAAAATAATACAAATTTCACTACTAAACTGAACTGGATTAGATCGGACGTCAACTGACTTGTTCACAATTTGACTGTCCGTTCAGTCCGATTTTGATAATAATGCCAAGCTTTATTAAAAGAGGCATTATCTTTATAAATAAAAACTATTTATTTTTAATTTTCTTCCTCCTCTCCCTCATATCACTTTCAACCCTATGCTCCCATTATTTAAACAAATTAACAGACAAGTGGAATTCAGAAAGTCAGCAAACACCGAAGTTCATACACCGATCATGGCTGGAACGAGTTTCCTCTTCTCTCTTTTCGCCGTTTTCATGGTTCAATCTTTTTCCAGTTCAACCGAGCTAAGCAATCTCACCGACTACTTGGCTCTTCTTGCCTTCAAAGCAGGAATAGTATCGGACAGCATACTTTCTGACAAATGGAGCTCCAACACCTCCTTCTGCAAATGGATTGGCGTCTCGTGTGCAGGGCCACCCCTTCAGAGAGTCTCTGCACTACAGCTTCGCGACATGGGCTTACAAGGGACCATTGCCCCGCACATTGGCAATCTCTCCTTCCTCCTTGTGTTGGACCTCAGCAGCAATGATTTTCATGGACCTTTGCCAAGTGAAGTAGGCCGCTTGCACCGCTTGCAAGAGCTCAACGTCTCACGCAACAGCCTGGAGAGCATTATCCCTCCGAGCATAAGTCAATGTCAAGACCTCCGTGGGCTGTATCTATCGGACAACATGTTCATAGGATCCATTCCAGGACAACTTGGCTCCCTAAGCATGCTCGAAGTTCTTAGGCTCAACGACAATAATCTTACGGGTGCTCCTCCTGCTTCCCTGGGCAATCTTTCAAAACTAGAGCTTCTTGCCCTCCACGAGAACAAATTAGAAGGCGCTATACCAAGCGAGATTGGAAATCTCCTTGTCTTGGAGACTTTGATCCTCCGTGGCAACTTTTTCACTGGATCCATACCTGCTTCCATCTTCAATATCTCTACCTTACGAATCGCTGACATCTCGATCAACAGCTTGTCTGGGCGCCTTCCTATGGAGGAGAGAAGCGTTTATCTTCCCAATCTTGAGGAGCTCTTTCTGGATGGCAATCGCTTCGATGGACCAATCCCAGTCTCTCTCTGTAATGTCACTAAGCTTGAATATCTGCTTCTATCACAAAATCGATTGCAGGGAAGCATACCGCATGAGCTAAATAGCCTAGTTCATCTGAAAAGTTTTCAGGCAGAAGAAAATGAGCTATCTGGTGTGATTCCACCAAGCATCTTCAATATGTCATCTCTTAGATGGCTTCAGCTTCGAGCCAACAACTTGCATGGGCCTATACCACATGATACCGGTGTCTGGCTTCCTAATCTGCAAGACTTCTTTCTTTCTCACAATCATCTCAGCGGGCCATTACCCTCTTCCATTTCTAATGCGTCCAAGATTATATGGCTAGAGGTAGCAGGTAACAGTTTCAGTGGGCCAGTGCCTACAACATTGGGCCACCTTACACAACTGAAGTCCCTTAACCTGCGATACAATCAGTTCACCAATGAACCCAACAAAGCTGAGCTTAGCTTTCTCAGTCCTTTACAAAACTGCCGGAGTTTAATCCACTTGGTTATAGACTTTAACCCATTAAACGGTGTCCTGCCAGATTCCACTGGGAACTTATCATCCACCCTTCAAGCCTTTGTGGCAGGGTCTTGTGGCATCAAGGGTAGGATTCCCCAAGGGTTGGGCAATTTCAGCAGATTGTATCACCTAAGCTTAGATCACAATGAACTGAGTGGAATTATTCCTGCAACAGTTAGAGGGCTGAGTGATCTAGTGAGGTTGAATCTAACAAGAAACAGGATAGAAGGGCGTATTCCAACTGAGCTTTGTGGTCTGGGCAAATTGGGGGAGCTAAATCTGGATGAAAACAGGCTTTCGGGATCAATACCCGAATGCATACAGAATCTCACAGCACTGCGAAAGGTCTCCCTAGCTGCCAACAGATTGTATTCTACAGTACCTTCAAGGTTTTGGGAATTGAAAGACATGTTATATGCCAATTTATCAAAGAATTACCTACGCGGATCACTCCCTCCTGAATTGGGTGATTTTAGAGCTCTGTATTCCATCGACCTGTCTTCAAATAATTTGTCAGGTGAGATACCGGTGACCCTTGGAAACGTCCGTACACTTCTGCACATTGATCTGGCAGCGAATGCATTAAGCGGATCAATCCCTAAATCGTTCAGTCAGTTGGTAACCGTTCAACATGTGGATCTCTCTTCCAATGCTCTGTCAGGAATGATTCCAAAGTCTCTGGCAGAACTTCGGGACTTGAAGTATCTGAACCTTTCTTTCAATAGACTAGAAGGAGAAATTCCGAGTGGGGGAGTATTCGCCAATCTCACTGACCAATCTTTTATGGGAAACCTGGCATTATGTGGACCGCCGAGATTACATGTCCCAGCTTGCCCGATTCATGCTTCTGATTCACGGGATCATAGAAGGACTCTTGTTCTGAAGATTACCATACCCATTATCTCCACAGTCTTTCTTGCAATCGTATGTTTCTCTATTCTAATAATTTATCAGTCAAAAAAAGTGAAGAGGGTCACTTCCACTCAAAACTCAGTCGAAGTGCAGCATCTCAGGAGGATCCCATATCATGAACTTCAACGTGCTACAAGAAACTTCAGTCAGGACAGGTTACTTGGAGTTGGAAGTTCCAGTTCGGTGTACAGGGGCACTCTAGCTGATGGAACAGATGTTGCAATCAAGGTCCTAAATTTGCAATTGGAGGGGGCAGGTAGGATTTTCGATGCGGAATGCAAAGTGATGTGCAATGTTCGCCACAGAAATCTAGTTAAAGTCATCACATCCTGCTCCAATCTAGACTTCAAAGCTCTGGTTCTCGAGTTCATGTCCAATGGAAGCCTTGAAATGTGGTTACATTCCGGCAACTACCACTTAAACCTTCTTAAGAGACTGGAAATAACGATAGACGTTGGAACAGCAATGGAGTATCTTCATCACGAATATTCAGTGCCAATTGCACACTGTGACCTGAAACCAAGCAATGTCCTGCTGGATGAGGACATGGTTGCGCACGTCGGTGACTTCGGTATTGCCAAGCTTTTGGCTGAAGATAAGCCCACAGCACAGACACAGACTCTAGGAACAATCGGGTATATTGCTCCAGGTACGATAACTCCTTTAACACCACTCTCTTGTATGATGTATTTGAGTTTTTTCCAGAACTCAATAATTGAGTAACAGAGATGAGAATACTGCAACTCTGCAGCTCAAGTAGGCCAAACCGTGGAAAACAATGTGACAGGATGTGGGCATGTATCTTCCATCAAACCAGACTATCCCACAATGCATGGATTGAAGATACAAAAACGAACCTTATCTAAGCTTATAAGATTACGCTGCATTAGTCAGAGGTTTCAAGAGTACTATCGCATTGTTCCATTGGCATCACGCATGGCTCATCCCAGATGTTCATAGCTGCGGATACTCCATCCTGTTTTACTACTAAAAAACGTGTTTGATTTGTCAAATTTTGACAGAATACGGTTTGGATGGACGGGTATCCCCAAGTGCTGATGTTTACAGTTATGGGGTCCTGGTTCTTGAGATGTTTACGGGAAAGAAGCCCACAGACGAAATGTTCAGAGGGGGCTCATTGCATGGATGGGTAGCTGAGGGCTTTCCAGACGAAGTAACAAACGTAGTGGATGGAAATCTTCTGCAAGAGCTAGATGGTGTCCAAGGAGAAGATCACAAAAATAATGCTGATGATCTAGTTCAACAGTTGCTGGTGCCAATTTTTCATGTGGGTTTATTGTGCTCAGTGGAATCCCCAGATCAACGGCTCAGCATGCAGGATGCAGTCTCGAAGCTCAAAAGGATCAAGAAGAAGTTTGGACACCATTAAAAGGATTCTTCAATACGAGAAGGTATGACCTGATTACGAATTTTGTTAGTATTTGGTTCTATTATATTAAGACACTACTTGATCTGAGTAATGATTTCTTGGTTACAGAAATAACACGGCAATGGGCAAAGCATATGTGGATGTTAAATAAGTTTCATAACAAAGCTTTGATTTATGGTCCCCTGCCTACTCCCCTTTGAGACGAGCAGCAATATGCAGAAACCACAATCAAGTCAATTTATGAGTTAAAATGTACCGTCTCTATCCTCTCCTCTTATCTTCTTTCTGCTATCATGTTTTTACGTTTCAATGTAGTATGAGGTGCTGTCTACACTTTTTTTTCTGTTCTTCTTAATTTGGAAGCACAATAACTTGGCTCTTAGGAGTAAAAGCAATCACTCGTGCCCACCACAATTGAAACCCAGAACATATGCTTTTAGTCCGCTTCATGCGCATCTAAATTGCACAGTATTTTTAGGCCCAGCTGAACCCATGTGGAGCTCATCCGGTAGGAATTTTGGTTTGTGTGGATGAATATCGCTATTAATGAGATTTTTTGTTGTGTTATCGTTATTTTCATGAATTCATGAACTGTGTGGTAGTTTACGCTTGTGCAACACAACAGACACAGGACTGCCAAAAATGTCTGTAGAACAAAATGAATGAATGTATCAGTAATCCTAAATTTGCTGAAGGGAGGCCAGAGATATTCTAATGAACTGATTATCCAAAACAAAGATTCGCGATCCGATTTAGTTTACAAATAAAAGATAGAATCTCATTTAAAAAGTCTCGACTAATGAAAAATCAATGTCAATTAGACAGCTCCAATGTGAATGGTTGGTCTATGATGGAAGAGAAGTGCACTTGCGGACGTGATAAATTGCAATGATACCCTGCACGGTGGCCCACTTGATGTGCATCGCCCTTTGCAGATGACTTTTTTTAGGGAGATTCGCCACGTGGTTTTGAAGGGAACGCACTTCATGGGAGGTAGAGGTGTAAATCATAAACCATTTTATAAAACTTTAACATGAACCAAATTAATCTTACAAAATTTTAGGTTGCATTTGGATTGAGCATGGACTGATAATTCAAGTGAACAATTCGGATTAACACTATTTCCAATAAATTTGATAAAAAATATTCCATCTAACTTCTCCCATATATAATTATCAATAAATAGTAAAATGGATGGTCTAGATTTACCTAAATCATCCAAATGGGCCCACTTAGACCAGTTCTTCAAAAGGTAAATGAGGAACTGGCTTTAACTGATCAAACCTCATATATAAAACCAGAAATGAAATGTACAAGTGGGATCCTTATAATTGTATTTTTCATGCATTTAAAGTTAATGTAAAATATAATATTATTTATTCTATGTTGCACTTAGAAATAATTGAATGATTCTTTTTCATTTTTTCTTCTATGGCTTGGTTGAAAAATTAACTGATCATTTTTTTCAAATTTATCTATTATTTTTATGTTATGGCCATTTAGAAAACACACTTATTATTTTTTTACTACTCTATATTGTAGCAAACATAAAAATAGATCAATCATTCTGTTCTATTATCTGTATAGAAATGATGTTCATCTATTTTGTAATAGTTATATATCCTGAATCCAAACTAGATCATCTAGCAATTCGGTTTGGATTAAAACTCCGTTTCACAGCCCCAATTCCTAAAATATCAATCCCAACCGTTCTAAATTGGAGTTGTGCGGCTAAATTCCTGGTTGAACCGAACCGAGTTTCACCCACATATGCCAGAACTGGATGAAAATGCTATGCAGGGGAATTCCTATTGTGGAGTTACAAAGCAAATGGCCTGCTTTGCTTCCGGCATTCGGCCGGCCAAATGATCATAAGATGAGAGAATAATCCAGCCCCTTTACGATCTTGTCCGCAAATTGTCGCTGACTTCGCTAAGGTCGGGTGTGATGGGAAAATCAAAAGCTTCATGGGAAGAAATTCTGTGGACATGTTAAGCCCAAGATTTGAGGAGACTTCTGACATACTTTTATTTCGTTGGATCTCTCCCTTTTGTTGGCATGAGCATGGCTTTATTACGTCACAAGAGAAAGAGCGGGCATTAGGTGGGTGATGACTATTTGTTGAAATAATTTCTCTAAGCTTATGATGGCTCTATCCAAATCCCGTCAATTTCTAAGTTAGATATTTCGTGGCTGCAACGCTCAAACTACTGCTTTCAGTTTTCAAGCCCTGGCATTTATCACTGAAATAAATACCTATGCATGCATTGCAGCAAGGATCATGCGCAATGTTTGCCAGCTTGAATTTCAATTAAACTAGGGCAAAGAATAAATAAATACATGTCAGACGTAGACGTAGCAGATATTAAAAAGCCTCTCCTCGTATCTCCAAGACCAGGCAGCCGGGGACAATTTCGTGATAAGAAAACCAAAGATCAACGCTCGCGCCAGCTTGCCGACTGCCCACCCACCCACCTACTCACCTTCCAGCCGGCTACCTTGGCCTCTTTACTACGGCTTTAACAATTTATTGTTTTATTCTATTTTTATTTTTTTTTCGTGTATAGAACTTGGTCTAATTCATGTCCCAGTCTCGCTTGTGAGGCCTGAGCCGCAGAGCTTCAGCGCTGGCTAGCATTCTCAACCCGAAGCAACGCAAAGTGGTTTAATTTTACAAGGCAGTGCTATTTCGCCGCCAACTGGCCGGATAAGGTCATCTTCTTAATTCCATACAGCCTTTATTTCATGTGTTGTTCATTTTAAAATAATCCCATGCATTTGGTCATTATCAGTTAAAAATTAGATGTTGGGCTACAAGGTAGCTTACTAAAAAAGTCAGTTTTGTTGTGTTCGTACCTTCAGTTTTATAAATTTGCACATTTTACTTTGTAAGTTTAGAATTGGATTTTTTTTCTTTTCTTTTTTTGAAAAAAATATGTCTACATATTTTATCAAATATGCTGTACATTTAAAGTTTTATTTCAAATTTACCAAAATGTGTAGGAAGATTTAAAATAAATTTCAAAAGTGCATAGGTATATTTGTTATTGGCTATATAGTAAATCTGAAATAAATACTTAAATATATTGGTATATTTACTATTTTTTAATAAATTGTAGGCATATCTAAAATTATCAAAAAAACATTTAGAATTTTGTGCCTAGTACGGTCTAAAATTTGGAATAATTAAATTGCACACAAGATCCTTGCTGCCCAGGAGCAGCTTAATGTCATTCAAGCGATGAATGAAATGATCAAACTACTCAATATGTTTTCAGAGTTTGACATGCCAGGTTGGGATTGGGCTAAATATCGGTACAACTTGCTCTCTTTTTTCTCACCTCGTTAGTGTCGTCGCTATCTTTTAGGCATGCTGTTTTATCATTGCACGTATCACTTGAATGTTGTCCGGGAATTATTTCATGATGCAGCGTGACGACAGGAATTCTACGTGCAATCTACATGTACGGATCTCAAACTTATGGACCTAAAGTGCAAAATCTTATTATTAAAATTCAAGAGATGAAAATGCAAAAAGGTTCACATACAGAGCCATAATTTACTATTGCAAGATGTTCTCCTACCACCCACTTTTACAAGAAAGGCAAGATGAAGGAGAAGTTGGATACAATTCTCTCGTCTCAACCCACCCACCCCTCCCAAAAAAGGCCATTTGCAATGAAGGCAACTCCGTTGTACTGGAAAAACAAGAAAAGCACCGAAAAAGAACAAGGAGAATCTACCCATCCACCAGCCACACTATGATTTGGACCCCTCATCTACTACGTCTACTTGATGGGGACACGTAGAGACACATGGGCTGAGCAAAGATCCCTGTCATCAGGACAGACTGGGCTATGAGGTCTCTTTTAAATTTGAATTGCTACGTGGAAGATTATGGATCACATGTTGGTAGACCAGAAGGGCTAGGCTAAGCTAATTTCAAAAGCTTCTAAACCGAGGTTTTCTCTGTTAAGACTCTTCGTGAGGCACGTGTAATTAAAACAGAAATTCAAGGGAAATCAAGGAAACATTTTCCTCTGACAAGACATTTTTTAGAAAATCAATTCAGTAACTTACCAACAAAGACCATGTCCTGCACAAGCGATGTCTAAGTGCTACTTTCCCAATCAAATTCAAACTTTGTCTACATGTCGTCTCAAGTCCTTGATTTGGATTCTTATTGTTTCGTGTGAACAAAATGGAAATTGATCCTTCCAAATTTGAGGACAAAACATCAATTTGTTTCAAAGTTCCATGTGTCGCCAGAATTTGTATGGTTGAAGAAGCACTCACTAGTTGACCCACTGCTAGCTATATGTTAAGTTGTTTTATTTTGTTAATTAGCCACACCCAGATATCACAAATATTTATTAGGATAGACCATAGAAAATGTTACAGCCAAAATCGTTGCCGGATTTCTATCTTGTTCAATTAAGCTATGCAAAATGTTCATTAAATGCAATGGCAGAGCTGGCTAGGACTTTTAGTTAAGGGGCAACATTTATAACTTAAGAAAATATTTTTGTGGATAAGAATGCTAAACAAGGAGTTGGACTTGGAGAAGGAAGAAGAAATGTAAAGGGAGAGGATGGAAAGTGCTAAAAAAGAGGGAAAAAGACTTGAGGAAAAAAATAGAATCAAAGAAAAAAAGGAAGAAAAAAGAGCCTAGAGTATAAGAAAAGGTGTAGAATTTCTCTCTTTATGAAAATTTTCAACCGTGAGTTATCTAATTATAGTTAATAATCATTACTTACTTTTTCAATAATCAACTTAATTGTCCTCTTCTATTTATTTCAAAAATAGTAAGGGACAGCATTATGCATGTAGAATTCTATCATTCCATTATTAGGGCCAATTTTGTGATTTTTTAAAATTTGAAAAGAGGCAATTGCCCACACTCTCAAATGTATATATATCTACCTTGATTGAATTGTCACTTCATTCATGGAGGTTCATCTCAAAATGGGCCCCTACTCCACGTGAATTACATGATATATGAGAACTTTATCATATTCATAATGGTGAGGCCAATTTTTTTTTCTAATCCATGCTAATTAGTGCTGGCGATCCTATTTTGATGCATGGCAGGAAGAGACTTTTTGTAACTTATCTCCCCCTCTTTTTGTTGTTTTGCATGTGTCCAATTCATGGTGGGACGGCACTTGATTAATGGTTCGTGTACTGTTCCTGTACCAGGTGACATGGTGGGCAAGATGTAACAGCTATTGAGCTGGCATGGGGCAGGTACTGAAAGAAAGGATCAGTCTCGACTGCAATAGCTAGCTAGGTTGACCCTTTGAAATTCATCACTACGGATCTTTTCCCCTCCAGGCTCCAGGCCACCATACTAGAATTCAATGATTTGGGAATCTTGAAGCAAAGCAATTTATTTAGCCTTATTATATATGGAAAATAATTTAACACAACCAGTTGCATGGTAATCTATTCATTTTTGACTCACCTAAAAATTGGATGAGATCCAATCCGTCTATTATATTTATCATTACCATTTAATTTAGAATACTTAAAATCCTTTATATTGAATTTTTTTTTACAATTGATATCCTTTTAAAAAAATTTAATGGCAATATATTCCCTCTTAAAAGATTTTTTTAGTACATACAAGTTTTTAATCAACATAATTTTTTACATCATAAATAAATATATACTAAATAATATTATAAATAATTTAGATCTTAAAAAATATTTTTTTATTGAAGATGAATAGATTCATAACATAACTCTATGCAACTAGTTTTATTGAATAATTTTTTATTATAAATAGAGAGAGAGATGTGACTCACAAGAGATTACTCACACAATTCAATTCAAGTCAGTTCCTCGGTTTGTTTTGATTGATGGTAACATAATTAGGGGCGTAATGCTACACTGGATATATCTCCATTTTAATTTGACCATCTCCATCTTAGTTGCCCACTGTAATCACATGTTGTACTAAACAATAATAATTTTAATCTCTTTTGAAACCTAGAAGTAGATGTCCTGATTCCTTGAAAACTTCGAGTGCAAGTAAAAATATGAAATCTCGTGTGATGCCTTTGCATCAAAGATAACTATAACACATCCAATTTAGCTAATATAAATCATCGTTTGCTTTAAGTTCACCAGAGAACTGTTGACACAAATAAACTACATGGTTTTATTTCTTGGGTCCAACTCTCAAACCCAAAAGATACCTTATAATAACTTACTATAATGCATAATTAAATTTTTAATCTCAATTTATATTGATTTTAAGTCATTTGTAATACCCTTAACTTTACTCAGTATAAAGTATTATCCATTTTTGACTCACCAAATCCCGTTAAAATGCAAAACTCATACGATTTTATTCCTTTAGGTCAACTCTATAATCCAAAAGATGTCTCATAATGACTTAAAAGTAAAGATTTGAGTATAAACTATGTCAAGTTATTATGAGTCATTTTTTGAGTTAGAGATAACCCCCAAAAATAAAAGCATACAGGCTCTCCATATTAGTGGGATCCGAATTTAGTAAGCTTAAAATAAACAATATTTCACATTGACAAGAATTGAGGCATTACAATGATACCTTCGCTGATGTATATCACCTCATTTGGGTTATATGATAGAGAAAAAGGGCTTGCTCTTTATTCTTGGATTTGGCATTTTGAATTTGAAAAATTATAAATATAAAACTTAAGTTGCTAAAATTTTTGGAAAATGATTTCTTAATAATATTATCATGGAAATGATTAGCTTGAAGTCATGAAGTGTTGTATGTTAAATCCAATTCATTTTTTATATTTGGCATTACTTATTTAGTTAACCTATTAAAACTTATCTTAAATATTTAGATGAGCCACAAATATGAAGAGAAATTTAACAAATGCATCTCACTTTCCTACAAGATGACTTTTTAGGCAAACTTAGTCTACAAATAAAATAATTTTTTAAATCTTAACTAAACCAACAATACTAAATATGATAAATCAATTTATTCAATATATTATACATCATCAAGTCTCAAAACCAATCATTTGCATGAAAAATTTCATGCTAATATTGCCGTAGAATCATTTATTAAATTCTTAATCCTCATTAAGTAAAAAAATTGTGAAAATCATAGTTGTTTATATATCGTCTAGACGTTTTTAAGAGTAGACATATCGACCATGGTTTTTCTTTAAGTATAGCTCGTGCAGATCATGAAATAGAATAAATTGTGGTACTGAAAATTGTGTAAACAATAATCAATGACTCAATCTTTCATGAAGCATATAATTAGGCCTTTCTAAAATGCTCACACAAAGACAATTCCCATGGTGAATGAATCCATCTAGACCCCTCACCAAACCTGCTTAAAATTCCTTTGGCGTGCATTATTGTCCAATGATGCTTATGGACCACCGGCGTGAACTATTCTCCGATAAGATAAATAAATATTTATATATATATATGTGCGTCAATCGTTTTCACTCACCATTAAACAAGTAAAAGGCAAGCAATGACAGTGTCGGTCACAGTGCAAGTCCCGTATTAGACGTGCTCCCAACAGCAACGAATGCTCCTACACGAGATTCGTGGAGAGGTCAGGTGAGAGTCTATCCTCTTGAAACAGCCATCAAAAAAACACTTGCGTCTACCCCAGAATCCAGAAGTTGGAGTTTCCCTTTTCTCAATCTTCATCCTTTTATGTACCCGCAACTTGAACGGTTTGGATCAAATCTTCTGTTGGCTTTTCTTAAGCGAGACTGAATGCATTTGGACCGTTTTAGCTACAGAGAAGAAACGGGTTAGAGAGAGCAAGTGAGCAGAACACAATCGGCGTTTTGACAGAATCTAAACAAATGTATTAGATGGATTAAGATGAAACTTACGGTGCTCTGGCGGACGATGCACAGGCAATTAGATATGGCTTAGAATCGAGAAGATGGCAAAGAAATAATCACTTAAAGATTAGTCGATTACCGAACAAGCATGTTTTTTGCTTCTGGATACATCTAATTTTGGACGGTTGGATTGATTATTTCTTTTCCATCTTCTCATTTGTATGTGTATTGTCGAAATCTTACCAAATCATTTTTGTCCGCATTTACTACAGGCTTCCAAATTTAAGGATTGGTGTAGGAATTAGAGAAAGATATGGACAAGATGGGAAAAGAGTGAAATTTGAAACATGAAAGAAGAAGGAATGAATGAAATGAGGGGATAGAGGTAACAATTAAAAATAGCACAGACTTTTTGAACCAAAAAATAGGAAGTAATAATTTAAAATATAGATAATAATAAATAAAAAGAAATATCAAAGTTAATAAACATCAAATTAATTAAAAATAATGAGGAAACGGGGAAAAAAGATTTCAATCCTTTTGTTTATTGTAATATAGACCATAAAAGGAGGAGGGGTGCGGATGTCATTCAATAAGGCCGATCTTACTAAATTATTGGCAAAGCCTTTTCATTTTGAGTCAACCAAATATTTTTAATAAGAAGTAAATTAGCTATCATTTTTATCTAAAATATTCAAATGGAGATCAAATGTCTAAATATGACGCCAAGCATTGTAACCGACTTAGATGTCACTACTAAATATGGTGGTTGAGCTGGATGTCCTAAAAATTATCACACTAAATGCAAAAAGAAGGTACCAACACGTCAGTAAAGCCGGCCAACAGAACTTCCTCAGATGTTACCTGTACTGCAGGTGTCATCCATCCCATTCATCAACAGAACAACACGAAGCATGCCTGTTGAACGAAATGCATAGGCTACCAAGATTTATGACCACCCAGTCTCGACGTACAAATGTTGCCAACCTAACAGCGGGAATAGCCTGCCATGCCTAAATAAAACACTTATCTGTGGCCCACCAGGCAAAGAACGGGGCTGTCAGACCCCTGAATACCTGTGCTGCGTCCAGGTGCATGGACATATGTCCATGGCATGCCAGGAGATAGAAACACTCGCGCAGCTTTGGAATCCTCTAACCCAGGGATCTTGTCCCTTCATTAGACAATCCCCAACAAGCAAAAGCCCATTCACTCATCAGGAGGAAAGACAAGAATCGAATACGAGCCTTCATCACTTTTTACACATATACTTACAACCTGACTTAGGGACTGTGACGGTCAGAAACATACGTGGTGGGGTTATCTCTCTTGCAGCCAATTGAAATTACATGTTCCACACTGGCACATTTACATAGAAAGCCTGGGAAAATAAACCCAACTTCTAACGAAACACCCATTGTGAAGAAATCCAACGAAATTCCAGATGAATAAAGACAGCCCTATGAAATTCAAGACATCCTCTGTCTCTCGATCCATATAGATTTCAATAATATCCAACAAACACATTCCAAATTCTACCATCATCCAGATCCAGTCTTCCTCTGTGAATCCTGAATTCATTGTAATACGAATTTTCGCAACTCGGATTTTGGGTTCTCTTTATTAAGCATTCAAAGGAGTAAATGGCTTCTTTCTAGTCTTACCTTCTTTCCCATTGCAAAAGAAATATCCGAACCCAAACAGAGCAGTCGTCCCCTTGGAAATGTACGGAGGTGGCACGTTCAAAACAGGATTGACTTTGATTGGATTCCCATAATATCCGTATTGGGTTCGCCCGCCGGACCCATTTCTCTTCGTCGGAGGCCTTTGTAATGGAGATGAGCGTTTGTTCGAATTGGAATTGGTTGGCGATTTCTGCAATGGCCTGTGGGTGTCCTTCGAAACAGAGCTGTTCAAATTTGGATTCGTCGAGCCCGTTGATTTGCTTCTCGACAGAAGCGGTATCGACCATATCGAGCTGATTTTGTTGCTGCTTCCGAAATTGAGGCTGGTGCTCCGCTTGAACCGCCAGAAAGGTTTCGAAGACGAAGTAGATTTCTCCTCGGCGTCGGTGAGTGCCAGCATCTCTCTCAGGCTCTCCTTCTTCTGCTCTTTTGGTGCGGGCGGGCGCGGTGGTGACGGAGGCGGAGGAGAAGGCTGGGAGGCATCTGGTTTGGGAGACTCCATCCCCGCATTTGGATTCGAACAAGCTTCGGGTTTCTTGAACTGGAGAGGAAGGATCTTCCCGTCGGAAAATAGCTCATCGGCGGAAGTGGATTCCGGCTCCAATCTCCCATCGATGAAGAAATCAAAATCCGAAGAGGCGTCTAAAAGGAAGGTGTCTGATCGGATGCGTTCAATCGGAATGCCTTCTTCATCTGCTTGGGCTAGATCATGAGAAAATGAGATTCTTGGGCTTGAGACCCACCCGGAATTATCTGTCAACAGATCAACCGCCATGGGTGTGTCGAAATCCAATCAAAACCTCAACTTTCTTTATTCTTACTCTTCCTTCATTTCTTCATTTCCCGAGACGGATTGGATAGAGAATTCTTTGAGGCGAACTCAACATCCAAATACCAGACAACTTCGGATAGAACCTCTGATCAGAAAGGGGAAAAGCCCAAAAGCAAAAGAATCAAATTCAACAAAGAAGCCGAAGTAAAGTATTTTGGATGCTTGAAAAAGGAGAAAGAAAAAGGGAATTAAAGAGCAGCTTTGAAGATTCTACAAAATCTTCAACCGAAAGGAAATGTGTAATTTCAAATTCTTCTGTGAAAAGAAGTATCGAAGCCACGAAAAGAACATAAAAATTTTATGTGGGTTTGAAGAGGACGAGAAAAAAAAATGGCAAAAAACGAAAATCTGCGAACAGAAAAAGGTTTGGATTGAATGGAATGAGAGAGTATAGGCGCTTTAAGACGGAGCGGGGGAGAAAAAAGAGGGAGGGAAAGCGCACATTTGCGAGGTGTGAGTTTTGCGCTATTTAAGCGCTGGCAGCGACTCTTCAAAGAGGGACATTGACTTACGCATGCCGTAATCCCAATATTAAAATCACTAAAATGTGGTGATTTATGTAATAACTCTCATTCGGCCTTAAATATTTTTCTTTTCGCTTGATTAGTAGAAATTCCATTTCAGTTGATTTCAGATACGCAGTTTGGATGGTCTGGATTGCTTACAAGCAGATCATGCGTGGTCATTACCCATTAATATTTTTAGATGATGCAGAACGAACAGACTAATTTGCAAGATAAAGAGGGTGGAGAGACGTTGGCTAAACAGGAGCCCACGTAAAAAAGCCGCCCAAGAGTTGAATGGTTGCTGGAGCGTCGCGTCATTGGAAAATCCGATCCGTTGAAAGGGCATCGAGGGGTCGGATGAATGGATTGAAAAGATGTGATGGTGTAGTGATCGATCTCACATGTGTCTAAGACGATGGAATTAATCTCGTTCCACTCAGCTTTGTGTTGTCTTAGAAAGTGGAATTAATCTCATCGCACCCAGCTTAGTGTGAATCGCCACATTCGAGTGTTTGTTTGTTTTTTGTTTTTTTTGTTTTTTTTTTCCTATCTTTCCCATGGATTTGATGAAAACGGTAGAGTAAGGAGGCCAGTGAAAATAAACAAGATTCACACTCACGCATTCATGATTTTTTTTTTTTAGATTTTTTTATAGTCAAGAAAAAATTCAATTCAAGTAATCATATTTGTTATTATCATTTTCACTATAAAGCTTAAGATCATCTTATTAGATATTTTTGTGGGCCACATCATTCAAAAAAATATAAAAGCTTTTATAAAGTATTAAAATTACTTAGATTTATCTATTTAAATATTAAAACGCTATGGTCATTTATAAAGGAAAATATTTTGAAAAGTAAGAATGTTACATTTAAAACTTTTAGGTCCATAAACTAATTATATAATTTTCAATGGAGTCTAAACTCACCTTTAAATAATTTCAGTTCATGCAATCCTTTGAATGGAATGATTTTTGGATTCTTAGTTAGATGAAGATCAAAATTTTCTCCTACTCATAAAGCTATACCCAAATGAAAGAATTTCATAAATGTTTACCATGCAACCAATACTAAACATTTTCCAGACACAGCCTCTTTGTGCCAGCCTGCAGTCGGGCATAAATGCCTGTAGCAGAAGCTAAAAACAAGAACAAGCAACGGCCCACTTTGAGGGGGATTGCTGATAATAATTCGGCCGGTTCCCTGCTATGTTGGTCCGTGACTAAACCGATTATTAACTGGGCCACCATGATATTTCCGAGAATCCAAACCGCCCAACATCTGCAGCCACCATCTTCTTAGTTCTACTCAGAAACATGCTGCAATCGAGACCATAGGTGGGCCATGCAGGTAAAATCAGATAATGCGGTCCACGAGTATCGTGTAATTTTTCTGCTGCCCAACCGATTTTGGTGGGAAGCCTCCATACGCTAGACTGCCCTGTGATATGACCCGCCTTTGCTTTATAACTGTTTAATTTTTGGCATGGAGCACGAAATTGCAGAGATTCAGGTAACGGACGGACTGGATGTGCTGTCTACATCACACACTCGAATATACGATTCCTTTGCCACCGCTGGAAATACTACTAGGGATTTCTTTGCCCAACCTTCGGAAGCTTCGGAGGACAGTTGAAACCTCCTTCCACCCCCGTGTTGGGGAGCTAGTTTGGTTAACCCGCCAGGGATTTTAAAAATTCTAAATTATAAATATTAATTTAAATATATAAATTTTTAGTTATAATATTTTATTGTTTTTATTTATTTTTATTTGATTAATAATATTAAATTTTTTTTAAAAAAAAGTCTACTCTTGGACCAAACCAGGTTAGACCGGGTAGGTTCTGATAACACTACCATATCTATTTAATAAATAAACCTCTTAAAGTACTTTAGAAGTTTCATGCATGTTCTTCTTAACAATAATCAGATTTATGTGTCAACGGTCGACATACAGCCCACCATTTCATTGCCGTCCCGTCCAACTGATGGCATCTTATCCCTACAAAATGTAGCTCAGTGCAGCATCACAACATGGTACTACATTCAGGCTAAATTCACATATGGCTAACGGAAGATCTTGAAATCCATCCATACAATCAGCTGTCTAGAGTATTTGAATCCCATGCCTTTGTTAGAAGGGATGGGTTGGATTTTTGTAAATGCCATATAATTTTTTTAATTTAATTTCTACATT